>MJUT01044294.1:284661-294930 GCA_002080005.1 Gigantidas platifrons | reverse complement strand
GCTATCTTTAAGTTTATTTAATTCTATAGCTATCTTTAAGTTTATTTAACTCAATTGCTATCTTTAAGTTTATTTAATTCTATAGCTATCTTTAAGTTTATTTAATTCTATAGCTATCTTTAAGTTTATTTAATTCTACAGCTATCTTTAAGTTTATTTAATTCTATAGCTATCTTGAAGTTTATTTAATTCTACAGCTCTCTTTAAGTTTATTTAATTCTATAGCTATCTTTAAGTTTATTTAATTCTACAGCTATCTTTAAGTTTATTTAATTCTATAACTATCTTTAAGTTTATTTAATTCTATAGCTATCTTTAAGTTTATTTAACTCAGTTGCTATCTTTAAGTTTATTTAATTCTATAGCTATCTTTAAGTTTATTATACCCCCGTTCCCCGAAGGGGGAGGGGGTATACTGTTTTACCTCTGTCGGTCTGTCCGTCCGTCCAAGATATTTTTCGTCGCATTTTTCTCAGTAACTATTGACGGCAGAAATTTGATATTTGGTCATAAGCTTCATATAGGTATGCCATATTGTGGGTAGCGTTTTTGGACCTGTCAGATTCCTACTTCCTGTTTGCCGACTTAGTTGGTTTTTATACACATTGAACATATATGCACATTTTTCGTCGCATTTTTCTCAGCAACTATTGATGACAGGAATCTGATATTTGGTCACAAGCTTCATATAGGTATGCCATATTGTGGGAAGTGTTTTTGGAGCCGTCAGATTCCTACTTCCTGTTTGCCGACTTAGTTGGTTATTGAACATATATGCACATTTTTCGTCACATTTTTCTCAGCAACTATTGATGGCAGAAATCTGATATTTGGTCACAAGCTTCATATATGTATGCCATATCGTGGGAAGCGTTTTTGGACCCATCAGATTCCTACTTCCTGTTAGCCGACTTTGTTGATTTTTATACACATTGAACATATATGCCCATTTTTCGTTGCATTTTTTTCAGCAACTATTGATGGTAGATATCTGATATTTGATCACAAGCTTCATATAGGTACCCCATATCGTGGGAACCGTTTTTTAACCTGTCAGATTCCTACTTCCTGTTTGCCGAAGAGCGGGGGTATCATGAGTGAACATTAGCTCACAGTTCATCTTATTTCTTCCTGTTGTCTTCATCTATTTGTTTTTTTTCTTACAATACCACCTGTTTCTGACAAACTTTGAATAATTTTCTGATTTCTTAAATTGCTTGTTAAAACAATCTCTGTAATAGGATGACTTAACAACAATTGTCATTTTTTTAATCAACAGCTATTATATGTTTCTTTTTAGGTACAATTCAGAAACACAAAAGATAAAAGACATGCATGAAGCGGCAGAAAAGTTACGGAGAGAAAGATGGATTGAAGATAAAACAAAAAAGATTAAAGTAAGATTTAGAGAACGTTCAGCTATGTTGACTAATGTTATGGATTTTATTGATTGCCATCATATTGAATACACAGTCTCATTAACTATTTTTTTATATTATTATCCAAGTAGGGCTTATACATGGATAAAATACCTCCTCCCAAAAAAAAAGGCACTGGGGCTTACTTTATGAATGGAAATTACATTAAATGCTGAAGGAATCATTGATAAATTATATGTACAGATTTAAAGAATTATTTGAATACTGTATAAGTGGTTATTTTCGCGTGGGGGTAATTTTCGCTACTTTCGCGTTTAAGACAGATACGCGAAAATAACCCCCACGCGAAAGGTTTTCGGATTTAAGATTGATCGTGACAACACGATTGTTAGTCGAAACAGTCATGAGTACAACTATTACCTTCCCTGATATATCTGATGGTAGAAAAATCTATATACTAAGCAAGTGCATGGAAAATAACCGTTGATTTAATATAAATATCAAATATGTGAAGTAAATTTAACTCAATGTACAAAAGACAGAAAAGTAAGAGAGTAAATATTGTCAACAGGATATAAAATAAAATGACATGCGCGTTATGTATTTGTCCATGAGGTTCAGCATGGGATGCCCACAGCCTTAAATGGTTTCTTTCAAGGGTTTCGTAACACTTTATTAACCATTTAGCATGAAGAGGTTTTATAACGGAGGTTCGTAGATCGATGTCTGCTGTACGTTCACATATTTCATCATTATCCTTTCTGTTTGAAAGTTTTTTTGCGACCATACCGGCAAACCACATTTGAAATTCTTTTTTCAACTCCTCTTTATATTTTTTTATTAATTGTTTGCTCAAACCTGAAAATTAATTAAGACAGTTATTATAATTGTCAATTTAGCCCTAAGGTAACGCTCAATAGAATGATCAGGTGTCAAAAGGTTTAATAGTTTAATAGTTTAATCATTATCGGTTATTATTTTTTTACTTAATTTATGGTCAATTGGCTTGGATGAACTCTAATTATCAAAACAAAATGTCTGTTTTGTGTTCAAAATCATTTATTTATATAATAAATGAAAATATTTTCTAATCATACCTGTTTGATCCCAGTTAATCACCAATTGATCAGGCATGTTGTTTTCCTTTATAACTTTGTCAATACGATCTAGGTATTCACTGGGACAAAACAATGAAAGATAACTCTTTTTCTTTACTTCCACAAACGCGAAAATCGCAGAATTTTTTTTTCTGCTTTACAGCTTTCGCAAAATTAACCCCCACGTGAACAGCTTGAATAATAAAATCGCAAAATTAACCCCCCGCGAAAATAACCACTTATACAGTATTCACTTTCGATCTTGAGATAGCCGATTTGATATCGGATTAAGTTATCATCTAGCCTTCTTTTTAAGTATTTGCATGAATCATGAAGAGTTTAAAGATATCATGGGAGTAATTCCTTATTTTTTTAATTATCCATTGTAGGAAATGACAGTGAAAGGGTTAGAACCAGAAATACAGAGGCTGATAGCAAAACATAAGACAGAGTTAAAAAAAATTAAACAGATTCATGAAGCTGAACTGTTAGAATCTGATGAAAGGGCAGCTCAGAGATATGTCAAAATGACTGAGGAACTCAGAGATCAGCTGGCTAAAGAGAAAGAGGCTGCATGTGCCAGGGAGAGGGATCTTAGTAAACAAAGGTAAAAGCTCTGACATCAACATTTATTAACAGGCGAGACATTGAAAATGTTCATCTTTTAGGTTATTGATGTAGCATTATAAAATAACTACCGTATTTAGGGTACTATAATGCGCATTGGTGCATAATCCGCACCCCTCTTGGCCTTGAAAATCTCCAGAAAAAAACTTCTTCGTGTCTATAATGCGCATGGACTTTTGAAAAAAATCGTGGTCGGAAATGTAAGAATTAAATGTCAATCGTATATATTTTTGATAGCTTTGAGCTTGTCTCTTCTTCTGAGTGAATATTAGAACTATTTATATTCTTTAAACTTGAATAATATTGAAAAATATTAATTGTTTTAAGTTTTAGTACGTCGTTTTCCTACAATTTTTTTGTGTCCGGATGTTTAGTAGTGGATACGAAATGTAGCACAACATCGGTAAATACATGTTTAAATTCCGAATCTTACCGAAATTAAATTTTCGCTCCCAGAAGATGGGTAATATAAGAAAGTTGTATACTGCGAGAGACAAGCTTAAAATCATTACATATGCAGAGGCTCATGGCAACCGTGCAGCAGGCAGAGAGTACGATGTAGGAGAAAGTAACATTCGACTTTGGCGCAAACAAAAAGAGAGACTACAGAAATTACCACGTAGCAAGATGGCATTAAAATTTTATTCTCGAACAAAGGTAAACCTTTACAAAAACGATTTCACAAGACAGTTGTAATTCATCACTAATAAATACATTATTAGGCTCATTTTATTTAATTTATTATTTTTGTGGGATAGTGTCAATTATAAAAATACGAAACGGACGACTTTAAAAAAAAAAACGGAAAAAAAAAATGGCCGACATGTAATTTTCCGGTCTGAAAAAGAGTGAAACACATTGTTCTTGTCTATAATGCGCATCCCTCCTACAAAATAAATAATCTGGGTAAAATCCCGCGCATTATACACCAGTAAATACGGTACTTTATTTCAAAATGGGGCCCTAATTCTGAAATTTTGCATGCATATTCAACAAACGAAAAGCTTATTATATGATCATATAATGATCAATAATTGTTATGATATTCAACAACCAGAAATCATAAGTATTTGAAGAAACCGTCGTGGCCATGATCGTATGGTAGTTGGATTTACAACTACCTATGCAATCAGTGCCTATCACCACTGATGTTGTGAGTTCGAATCTCGGTCAGGGCGAGGTGTACAACATTATGTGATAAATTTTGTCAGTGACTTGCGACAGGTCGGTGGTTTTCTCCGGACCCTCCGGTTTCCTCCACCAATAAAACTGACTGCGACGATATATCTGAAATATTGTTGAAAATGGCATTAAACACCATCAAGCAAACAAAAACATCATAAGTATTTGACATAATTAATTGTTATACAAATTACTGTTTAATTGTTTTAAAAGGTATGAAAAAGAAATGCAAAATGAAGAAGATGCATATCAACAACAGAGACGGAGACTTCATGCTGAAGTCCAAGAAGAAAAAGAACGGGTAGCTCAGCAGGCATCACGACAGAGAGCAGAGTTAGATAGATTACAACGACAGTTGGAGGACAGTCACGCTCATGCACTCACTGCTATGAAACAGGAATATGAAAAAAGTCGAGAAGAACAAGAAAGACGACATTCTGTAAGTTATGTTTTATAAACTCACTTGACCAAAGGCACGATGAGCTTTTGCTTTGAATTTAAGTTGATCATCCATTTGCCTTAAATTTGTGGCATACCTCCCCGATCTATTTAGCAAAATAGAACCAAACATGACAAAGATTATCTTTCTCAAGATGAAATTCAGATATATTCAAATGAAGTTGATTTCACCGGGGTCAAAGAGTCAATCTCAGACCTGATTTTCGTCCGCTTTAAAGTGGAATTCCGCTTTTTTTACTCCAGAATTTTCCATTACGATTCCTTTCTTATAGTATATTCAATACCTCCGATTGCTGATTTCCGCTTTCTTGTTGTCCTCGTAAAATCAGGTCTGCAATCTGTCACATATGTTATATTCATGTTAGCTATTGAGTTGTATTTATTATTATTTTTTTTCACAAGTAAAATATTTGCATACTATTATATTTGACGTTCCTACAAAAAGTAAAATATTGATTTGGCAACAGCCACATTTTAACAATCAATGGATGGGACAAAAGAATATTGATTTGCATACAATCAAACAATTATGTAATGTTTAACAAAGTCTATAATGATTGCTTATGTCAATGAAACCAGCAGAAGAAATTTCCCTTTATCATCTAATTACAGAAGCCAAAAATAACAGATCATTACATCAAATCAAAATCGGTGAAAAGTGTGATCTGTATTTCAGTCAACCATCTATATGAAGCAGAAAATCAATATCCCTCTCCTTTACATGTATATATTTATGCTTTCCTTTTAATTCAGACATATGTATAATTATAAGAATGGTCAGATAAAAATGTTATTTGGTGCTCTTGACGGAGAGCTTGAACCTCACCATTTAAAAGGTCCAGCTGTCTGTCATAGAATCATATCTGACCTGATAAATTCTTGACGGACAGCTTGATTCTCACCATTTAAAGGTGAAATGCAAAGGTTTTTTTAGTGATTGATTTTGTTGCCTTACTCGATAAAGATACATAAATAATGCCGAAAAAACAAATTTAGGACGTCCACTTTGTCACCGTTTACCTGTAAGTTTACGGTTTATTGTCGAAGTTTAACATGATTATCTCCTCTTGGTAAGCCAAGACTGTGACGTCATTCGGTTCTTATCAGTCTGCTACACCTACAAGAATAACATGGCTTCTCGATATTCTGATGATGAAAGTGACCAAAGTGACATCCCAGACATCGATTCAACATAGAAAAAAAATATATCAAAACATAGATTAAAAAACAAAGCAAAAACATTTAATTTGATATAAAAAAATATTTTAGAAAAATACACGCCGAACTTTTGTACTCTAGCTATTTACTTACATTTAGACAATATTCGCCAGGGAATTTATAAATATGCTTCTCTCAAAAGATATTGTATATGAGATATGAATGATATATACTAGTAACTCTGGTTATTTGTGCATGAAATATTACCTTCACATTTTCCTCCTTTTTATGCCTTTTTACATCAAATGTATTATTTATGACTTGTCAGTAATCGTTGAATGGAGAACAGCGAGATGTAGAATTCATGTCTGTGACACACTTAAGTCATTATAACCTTCATTTACTTTAGTCGTAATTTACAAAGTTTACTTTAAGGGGCTCGGCCCATAAAGTGTCATTTTACACCTTTTCGAGAGAAACAAAATTCAATAAAAGTTAAATCCTTTTCATAATATATTTTAGGGGACCCACTACCATTAACCATAAAAAAAAAAAACCAAAAGTAAATGATCCCTATAATGCCTTAGTGTACATTTAGGGGACCCACTACCTATATCCACGATTCATATAATTAGACAGCAACATTAACCATAGAAAATGCTGCGACTCCCCTAAGGTAAATGAACCCAACAATGCCTTGGTGTACTTAGGGGACCCACTACCATATACAAAATGTATACCTGGTTTATATCATAAGACAAAAACATTCGTTATAGAAAATAATAAGGGTCCCCTAAAGTACCTAATAAATATCATGAGACAACAAAACCAAGTCTCATAGAACAAAAATGATACATTATATATGGTGAGTCCCTTTGTTGTTTGAGGATATGTAGAGCCCCTAAACGACATGAAGGCCTGACACAATGATTCACAAAAACAGAAAATTTTACACAATATACAACAGAGGTCGTTGTACTGTCTTCAACAATTGACGACAGTCCACACTACTACAATCTACATGTATCTCAGAGTCGGATCAAGACATTTCAATAAGGGGAGCCCATTTTATTTCAGTAAAAAAATCGGATTTCGAAACCATTTTTTTTTTAGAGATATCAACTGATATTCTTAAGCTGGAATTGCACACGTGTAGTCACCTCTCAGTATATAATAAAATCATAGGTAATGTGTATAAGATGACTCTCTTGTTTTATTACTGTGAAGACTAACTCTGACAATGATTTAATTTTATTTTCTTTTTTGTTGAAGAATGGTGATTTAGACTATCATTGAATTAAAAACTGTATTTTCTTCATTTATTTGAATGGGAACAGTAATAAAATGTTTTATTAAAAAAATATATGGAATTGACTTATATTACCCTAAACTAAAGGAAGTAATGGTGTTCACAGAACTGAAGTATGACTCCATAAAGTTAAGAGAAAAGGCGTTCAAGAACCATTTACTAAATTGTTAGAGGAGGGGGAGGTGTTATTATACATCAGATGACCTCTATTTGTCTGTAGGAAGGAATCTTGATTATAAAAAATGTGCTTGTCTTTTTTATGACTGTTGTGTGTTGCTTACTCCCTCTCTATATTGAAATGTAAAACAACTAAGTTGAATGTAGATCTTAACTCAAGACAGAATGTGGAGACCTAAAATTTTAATTAGGACATGCATATGTATGTTTTAGGTTAAGTTGTGTAACGTTTGATTTTACCCCACTTGCAATAAAAAAAAGGAAGTCTTGACTTCTCCCTCAGAAGAACTTGAGGGGGAAGAGAAGACATGACAGAGACATCCAAAAATGTTAGAGAGACAGGTTTCCATAAAAATGTGTCATTTTTAACATCATTTTCATTTTATATTTACTTGAAGTGTGATTTTGTTAATGTCTTTCATGTATAACTCAAAGCTAATGTTTTGTATTTATGTCATACTTGTTGTGCTCATATTAGTCGACATTCAGTGTATTCTTCATTTTGACAAGATATTTTTATTAACATCAAAATGCTTGTTGCTTTCCCCTATATAATTTGCCCTTTGACTTTAAACATGGCTCCATGTTTAAATCTTGACAAGTTGATTATTTAGATTTGGGAATAAAATGTTCATCAGCAATTTGATCAGTACAAATTTAGAGGATTGACACAATTCTTTTGTGTCAACATATTAAACCCTCTTTATTAATTCAATAAAACCTCTTTCACTTATTTTATGTCCATGCCACTAAGTGGCTGGGACATTTAGTGTTACCCATGTCCATAATTCCGAAGTAGAACAGTTGTGACCACATTTTTTCGCTATACTTTGAGATATTGACTTGATATTTGGTATGTGGGTGTATAATGGTAAGTTACAGATCAAGTTAAAGTTTCATTCCGGTCCAATGATTTGTGGCCGAGTTATGGCCCTTGAACTTTGAAATTTGGCCAAATATTTAGTTGTTACCACTTTTTTTTCGCTATGTTTGGAGATATTGACTTGATTTTTGGTATATGAGTGTATGATGACGAGTTACAGATCAAGTTTACATTTCGTTCCAGTCCAATGATTTTTGGCCGAGTTATGGCCCTTGGACTTTGAAATTTGGCCAAATATTTAGTTGTCACCACTTTTTTTCGCTATGCTTGGAGATATTGACATGATTTTTTGTATATTAGTGTATAATAATGAGTTACAGATCATGTTTACATTTCTTTCTGGTCCAATAATTTTTGGCAGAGTCATGGCCCTTGGACTTTGAAATTTGGCCAAATATTTAGTTGTCACCACTTTTTTTCGCTATGCTTGGAGATATTGGCTTGATTTTTGGTATGATAGTGTATAATCATAAGTTACAGATCAACTTTGAAATTCGTTCCAGTTGAATGATTTTTTGCCAACTTACAGCCGTTGGGCTTTGAAATTTGGCCAAATATTTAGTTGTCATCACTTTTTTTTCACTATATGATTTGAGATATTGACTTGATTTTTGGTATGTGAATTTAAGGTGGATTGAGGGTACAAATCGTAAACAATAGTTTGTTATTCTTAGCCTATTACTGAGGGAATTAAAAAAGTGTGAAACATTTGCGAGCCTCCTTAATATTCACGGCGGGGACATTCGTGTCGTTCCGACACATCTAGTTATTATGTATTTTCACATCTATTACAATTACTTTGTAAAAAAAAAAAAGGAAGATTATTTGTAAGAAAGGAGCGACTTTATTTTCACTTTGGAGCCAATGGAGGGCTGAAACAAGAAAATAATTTTCCCCACCACTTTTCCTGGTTTGGTGAACCCTTTGTGGTATATATTGTAGATTTACAATAATGTGATGACAATGTGGACAAGAATGTCACAAACATGAATGATGACACACGACTACTGATAGTAATCCCTATATATAATTCCTGATATATATATGATGCCAATGCAAAAAGGGGACTGACCCTAAAATGTGAAAAAAAAGTTTAAATTTCATTTGTCAATAGATAGGCCATATTATATTGTATGACTTGTATTTGACTGTAAAAAAAACCCCACCAAGATGGCTTACAAGTAACTGTAGAAACGAATGTGTGATTGATAATAAACAGTAGTATTACACTAAAGTGAGAACATGGTAATAGCGAGCACAGAGAGCTCTACAGCAACATGGGCATGCAACACACAGTTGGGTCTGCTTAATGATGAGATTGAAATCCTTTCGTCCGAAAGTTGATAAAAGTTGGCATGTAATATATTGCAAAAGTCAAAGTCGATAGATGGTCGTCTTAAGTATTTTTTCCGAAATTTTTTTTTTATGTCAACAATAAAAAACTTTATATTTTGTGATATTCAACTTTCACTCACACTGGCCAGACAGTAATGCTGTGCTCACATCTAGGCAATGCCTACTCCATATTATACTGGATGACTCATGTTGTTTGTAGAAATGAATGATGATAATAACTTGGAGGTAAGCTCAGCTATTTTCTTCAGTTTACTGGCTGACTGAGTGAAAGAAACTGTGTGTATGCAAAAATACTTACTTGCTGTATAAGTGGATAATTTCATTTTTGACTACTGGTACAAAAAGTTGAAATTATGATGAAAAATTCCCAAAATACTCTCAGGGTTCTTTTTCCCAAAATACTTAGATTGAACAAATGTATTATTGCGGTAAAAAAATATATAGTGCTAGTGCACTGAAACAACTGTCTGCGGATAGACATGTCGCCTCACTCGGACACATTATCCTGAGTCTGAGCGAACCAGTCATTGATTGCTCTTTCACCTTAATGTTGCATGCTTAGCGGAGAAGCTACAAAAACAAATTTTATAGGCTTTGGTTTGACCCGATCGGGGTTCGAACCAACGATCTTCTCGAGGTGGG
>MJUT01044294.1:246621-264790 GCA_002080005.1 Gigantidas platifrons | reverse complement strand
ATCTAACATGTGACAAAACAGTAGATGTATTGTATCAATATGTTACATGTAATACATCTAATATGTGTCAAAACAGTAGATGTATTGTATCAATATGTTACATGTAATTTATCTAACATGTGACAAAACAGTAGATGTATTGTATCAATATGTTACATGTAATACATCTAACATGTGACAAAACAGTAGATGTATTGTATCAATATGTTACATGTAATTTATCTAACATGTGACAAAACAGTAGATGTTTTGTTTGTAATATTTAGATACAGAATATTGTAATGGTCTAGAATGTGAGATGGGAAAATTCACATTTTCAAGTCAGTAATGAGGCTTGCCAATTTTCTGATGACAGAAATTGGGAACCTGATGGTGGAATTGTCTCATCTCAATTATTTGAGTCAGACACTAGCTTCATTTTGTCCATTTCCCATTTATTTGTGGCAATAAAAACACTGTAGACCCATTCCAGTGTCAACTTTTCTCCTTACTTGTGGTTTATGAACTTGATCTTGTCATGAATATAGATGAAATACAGCTCACTTGACCTTAATAGAAAAAAAAAATACTATTACAATTTATATCTTTTAATATGAAGATACTTACTTTCAGGCCAAACTAACAGAAGTTGATGGTGAAAATGAATGTTTTAAAGTACAACTTAAACAAAAGGACCAGGAAATATCAAGCTTGAAAAAGGTTTGTCTTAACATTATATGAATATAAAACAGAGATTACAAGGGTCGGCAAACTTGGGATTTTTATGATCGTATTTAAACTAATGATATGTGAATGATTAAGTATACATTTGAAAATAAGTAATACCAACACAAGTAGATTTTCTTCTCAGTTTTATGTACCATTACAGTGTATATATAGTTAATAGTTGTGGATAATTGATATTAAATATTAAACTGGTTGGTCATTGTTTAATTTGTCATTAATACAGTAATATCTACATGAGACGTCACCATCATCAGGTTTATTCTGACATTTATAAGAGATGTTTCAAGTAATTACGTGTAACAATCAATTTATAATATCAGAAAGAAATTCAATTTTAGTTCATCACATGGCAAATTTGTCATTACAGTCAAACCTGTATTAAGAGGTCACCTTTGGGACAAAGCAAATGTGGCCTTTTAAGACAGGTGACCTCTGAAAAGAGGTTCAATTTATATGAACTTTCTATGACAGGGCAAGAAAAATGTGACCTTTTAATACAGGTGACTGCTTAATAGAGGTGACTGCATGGGCAGGTTTGTCTGTACTTTGTATCTGCCATTGTCTATACACATTATTGTAATAAACCATTGGACTGCGTGGAACCAAGCTTTACAGGGACATTATTAATAAGGTGGCCCTCAACACATCTGTTATGGTTAGACATGAGTTCTAATTGAGTAACATGTCAAAAATATTCTTCCCAGAAAAAAATGTGTGGTAGATTTGTTACTTGGTGGGAAAGTTCTTTAATTAAAGGACCCTCTGCAAAGTTTTTTGTTTGTTTGTTATTTTTCTTGAAATTCCAAATGACTACCACCACAAATTATAGTTTAGCATTGGAAAATTCACCAAAAAATATTTATCTAAAACAAACAAATTGATTTGATGTCAAACAGTATTTAAATTATCATTGGATTTTTTTTTTTTTTTATAAAGTTTACAATTGTTGTATTGATTAGAAATCTAAGTTGGCCACAAGGACAGGGACATAGAAACCTATTCAACGAAAAAATTAAAACAACATTTTTTGAAAGCTACGAAAACAGATCATTCACAAACAATTCAATACATAGTTTTAATGATTATTACAAGTTTTGCCAATTTGTTAGATTTTTTTTTAAATTTTGCATGGAACACCTTTATTTATAAGACAACATACTGGTCATCAATTGATTTTGAGTGTTTATTGGTATTAGATATTACATTAATTGTTTATTTTTGTTAGCACATCAAACACTGTATTAATGGACACTTTATATTCATAATACCTGTCAAACAATTCATTGTCTGGTTATGTCATATTCTGAATTATATTATACTTGAAATTATAAGTACGTCAATTCGGTTGTTTCGAATCATTTCCATTCCGTCAAAATTTTGTTATTTTTGTCTGCCAGATCACGTGATTTCGATGCCCTGAGTTTCCGGTGTCAATGTACACAACAAAAACTCCAATCGATATGTGCCGTTTTAACGTTCGATTCTCAAGTTAAAAATGTCTTAACATTTTCTGTAAAAGACAGATATCAATTAAATTATTTTATTTGTATCAAAGACTTCAATGCAGAGACAAATAATTCTTTAAAATTAAATTTGTTTTCTTTCTTTATTTGCGGCTGTCAGCATCATGAAAGGAAAACGATCTGCCTTTATGTATATATTTCTTATATAAGACAGATAGTGGGGTACCGAACACCAGTATTTATTCAGCGGTTTCCTTGGCGTCTCCATATTACAATTACTTATAATCTACCGCATCTACGACTGTGATATGCTGACGTTGTCACAGTAATAGCGTAAACACCGGAAGTCGCCTGCCTATTTGTTCAGACGTCAAGACACGAAAAAGACGGAACGTGGTCGGAATTAACATGATTCGAAACAACCGAATTGTCATGGTACAATGTAGATCAGAATTATTTGTTTTGTTGATCAGTTTTAGAATTCATTGTGTTTCCTGACAAAAAAAAATCTTTTGAATTTATACAATTTTTGGTTTTAATTTTTTGCATGAAAAAACAAATTAAGTCCACAGACAAAAGATTTAATGCATGTAAGAGAAAATGTTAAATTGTGACCTACGTAAATTGATGAAAAATATATATTGTCCATATTTGGAAGGTATATAGAATTTTTATTTTACGTCCAACTTTGATATGGTTTTTTTCTTTTGTCTACAGATTTCCTCTGAGATAAACTTGACAGAAGCAGCTGAAAAGTGCCAATTTCCAAAATTTTGGTTTTTATCTTTCATTCAATTTTATGAAAGTTTTTTTTTTTTTTTTTTTTTTTTTTGCAGAAAGCTCATCTTAATGAGTTATTTATGAATTTATATAGTAAATTTGGAAAAAGGTCTAAATGATGCACAAATTTTGAAATTTCAAATACATGTATTTAGAAAATATACACTGTTTAAATTTTTCATCTAATTTTGACATTTGATGTATTGTCTTCTGTGAGTTGATTGTGACAAGGGCTTCAGATAGTATTGCAGAAGATTTCCTGCATCAGTTATTGTTTTCAAGTTAGACCCGAGTGCATTTAAACTGGAGCAGGTGGAAGCCCATGTCGACTTGATGTCATGCTATGTCTGACGTAGCCCTTTATTTTAGCATTGGTTAGGTATAATTTGTTTCAAAATTGAGACTTTCAGTGTGAACAAATGTATTTGATGATTTTATTTGTTTTTATGTCCAACAAATTTCATCTTAAAAATATAGACATCTATTTCACTTTATAATGTTTTAATTTTCAATCAGTTAACAGATAAAATGCATCAAGAAAGAGATCGTGTATCAGATATTATAAGACAAGAATTTGCCGATCGTTTAGTGACAACAGATGAGGAGAACAAACGACTGAAGAATGACATGTCAGAAATGAAAGCTAGACACAGGATAGAACTGGATAGACAGAAGGATCATATAGAAGAAATTAGAAAACAGAAAGATGAAGAAATGGAAGAAGTACATAGAAGGTAAACTGATGTTATTTTTTTTATTCTGATCTAACTTAATGTTATTTTAAATTTGTCATCATTAATGTTATTTTAGATTTTGTCATCACTTGGTATAGATCTACATTACAGTCTTCTATGAAAACTCTGAACCATGTGAAGTGACACGGAGCACATGATGAATGTATGGAAAGTCATCAAAAATAGTTTTCATTTCATTCTGATCTGATATCCAATTTACCCAACACAGAGCCTAATAGATTTTGACTGACTACAATCTGAACATAAAGCACTGCATAATTGATACAAAATCTGTAGAAGGTTCTCTAAATTTCTAAAAAGTTAGGGGGCCCGGGTGGCTCAATGAGTTAGGTCGCTGGATCTAACAACTCATACAAGCCTATCACTAATACAGCGTGGATTCGCGCCCGGCTTTGTAAATTACAAAAAAGGGTGCACTCGACTCCCAACTGCAAGTGATAAAGTTTACCAGTTGCTTGCCCATGGACGGTGGTTCTCTCCGGGTACTCCGGCTTCCACCACCACTAAAACTGGTCGCCATGATATAGCTGAAATATTGTTGAAAGTGGCGTTAAACACCAAAAATAAAAATAAAAATCATCTAAAAAGTTAAAAGTCTCATTTTAAATGATGATGTACCTTAAATTACCATCAAATGTTTACTTAATCTTTTTGTGTATGCTTATTACAATGTATTGCTTGATGTGTATAACTTTTTATATTGTACTTTGCAATGTACAGTCAAACCTGTCTTATGTGACCTTCCAAGGGAACAGTCAAATATGGTCACATAAGACAGGTGGTTGCTTTATACAGGTTTAATTGATATGAAATACACTGTGAAGGGAAATAAAAATTAAGGTCACATAATACAAGTTATTGCTTAATAGAGGAGGTCACTAAAGCAGATTTGACTGTATATTTAAATATGTCAATGAGTGCCTCAGGGAAGATTAGTTATTATCTAACTGTGTAACCCTCTATAAATAAAGAATTTATTATTATTATTATTATTATTATAAATACATTTTGTAATTTCCTTTGTGTTATGAGTTGATTGATGTTTTGTCCTAAATTGTTGAATATTGAAATATGTCCCATCTTGACAAACTTCAAACAAATGCTACATTTTTTTCATTTTTTGTAATTTCCTCAATTGAGAAGGTTGTGGCCATTTAACCAAAGATAATAAAATGAAGGAATCATACAGTAGAACCTGTGTAATCCAACACCTGAGTTTTCTGACATCCTTTGACATCCGACAAAAATTTATGGTCCCAAAGTAGTTCTGTTAACATAAATAAAACTAGTATTCCGACATCCTGTACAATCCGACACATTTCCCTGGTTCCTTGGTGTGTCAGATTAGACAGGTTCTGACATCCTGTACAATCCGACACATTTCCCTGGTTCCTTGGTATGTCAGATTAGACAGGTTCCACTGTATTTAACATTTGCAGTATCACTAGATAATATTATCTTCCTAAATTACTTTATGTTCAATTGTTGAAACTACCATTACTAATTATAACTTTTTTGTCAACTTTGAGGTATCTCAATACAAATATTACAGATTGAATTACAAAAATGAAATGGCTAAGATGAGCAATATAGAATGTTTGACCAATCTTGTAAACTGGATGTACAAAATAAATATTTATAGAGGTATAAAATGCAAGATGCAGCAAATGTGTACCTCAGAATTATATTATTATCAAAAAATAAAAATAAAACAAATTATGTGATGGTCAATACAGATTTATTTCTTTTCACGAATGAAATATTGGTTCAGTCCATGGTGTGCTTGTTATGTACCTTGAGATATGTTCTTGTATGTCCTTGGTAATTTGTCTAGACTTTTAAGTTTCACTAACCACTAAATCACAAAGACAAAACTGAAAAATGCTAAAATTAGTGCTTTACTTTTAGTAGATATATAACAACCAATCTATTGGAGAAGACATTTATAAGTTGTCAAACTGGTGTCCTACCTAATTGTTTATTATCAAACAATAAAATATGCTTATTAAAGTAACCAATCCATTTCTATGTCACTCATATAGAAACAATTTTTTTTATAATAAATGGCAGAAAAAATAATAGATAGATTGATTGATTGATTGATTGATTGATTGGTGTTTAATGCCAACTTTAGCAGTATTATAGTGTAAAAAGAATAGAAGAAGAAGAAAAAAACAAACAAACAGAGAAACTGTAAACCGTCTAGTGTAAACTATGCATTCAATAGATAAATCTTTTTTTTTTGTAGAGTGAAAGATGCTATCGTTAAGAAGGAAGAGGTTGTAACACAAATAAAGCAACAGTACCATGCTGCTCAGAAACGTGCTGACCACCTGGAGGGATTACTACAACAACAAAGAAAACAATTACTGGGAAAATGAACCTTACAAACACTGTGTCTTATAGAGCAGAACTGATAGATTAATAAACCTACAAACCAAAAAATTGAAGAAAAAGGGCTGCCATATTAGAGCTTTCACAGATATTTGTCATGAAGAAGAATGATAATATTTCATGTGGTAGTGTCATTTAACTACTGTGAAATATGATGGTGGTTTATGTCCAGTATAGATACAAAAAAATGTAGTAGAAACTTCAGTCCAACATCAAGTATGCTTGTAGAAAACTTATGCCTGTGAATTATCACTGGAATCCTAATTTGTATATTGCTAAGATGAGAAGGGATAGATAGAGGTGGGGGAGGTCATTGATTGATTTTAAGATATTTATAACTACAAAATCTTTTAAATTGCCTCTGAATATTTATGAAATTATTTGATACATAGAGTCAACATTTTGATATTCTATACTTATGCAAATTGTTCCATGCCTGTCTTTCATGTGTTGTAAATGTCACTTATTGTACAATAAATATCATGATATTATGTGAGAAAAAAGAAGAAATAACTTTAGTCAGAAGTAACCTCCCTCTTACTTAGAAGTAATGTCCCTCTTAGGTAGAAGTAACCTCCCTCTTACTTAGAAGTAATGTCCCTCTTAATTAGAAATAATCTCCCTCTTACTTAGAAGTAATGTCCCTCTTAGTCAGAAGTAATATCCCTCTTAATTAGAAGTAATATCCCTCTTAGTCAGAAGTAATGTCCCTCTTAATTAGAAGTAATGTCCCTCTTAGTCAGAAGTAATATCCCTCTTATTTAGAAGTAACGTCCCTCTTAGTCAGAAGTGATGTCCCTCTTAGTCAGAAGTAACCTCCCTCTTAGTCAGAAGTAATGTCCCTCTTACTCAGAAATAACCTCCCTCTTAGTCAGAAGTAATATCCCTCTTAATTAGAAGTAATGTCCCTCTTAGTCAGAAGTGATGTGCCTCTTAGTCAGAAGTAATGTCCCTCTTACTCAGAAGTAACCTCCCTCTTAGTCAGAAGTAATATCCCTCTTAATTAGAAGTAACGTCCCTCTTAGTCAGAAGTAATGTCCCTCTTAGTCAGAAGTAACCTCCCTCTTAGTCAGAAGTAATGTCCCTCTTAGTCAGAAGTAATGTCCCTCTTGGACAGAAGTAATGTCCATCTTAGTCAGAAGTAATGTCTCTTAGTCAGAAGTTATGTACATCTTAGTCAGAAGTAATGTCCCTGAAAAGTAATGTTCCTCTTAGTCAGAAGTACTATTCCTCTTAATTAGAGGTAATGTCTCTCCTAGTCAGAAGTAACCTCCCTCTTAGTCAGAAGTAATGTCTCTCTTAGTCAGAAGTAATGTCTCTCTTAGTCAGAAGTTATGTCCCTCTTAGTCGGAAGTAACCTCCCTCTTAGTCAGAAGTAATGTCCCTCTTACTCAGAAGTAACCTCCCTCTTAGTCAAAAGTAATGTCTCTCTTAGTCACAAGTAATCTCTGTATTAGTCAATAGTAATCTCACTCTTAGTTGAATGTAATCTCTGTCAGTAAACAGTGATCTCTCTTTTAGTCAGAAGTATTTTCCTACTTAGTAAATAGTAATAATGGGAGAAGACTGTCTAAGTTGTTAAAACTTATATCTTATCCTTTTGTCTTTTTGAACAATAAAATATGTTTAAAGTAGTAATATCTCTCTTGGTGAATAGTAACATTTCACTAAATCTCTTCAAAATTACATAACCATTACAAACTGCTTGCAATGTCTCTGAAAACATTGCAAGTTAAAATTGATTAAAACATAGTTTGTGAACATCATAAGCTGTTTTAGGAAAAGTAACAAGATTTGGTAGATGCTTGTATTTACCTCTTTATCTATAGCTTTTGTTAATAGAAGCTAATTAATTATTGAATCTGAAATAATATGTTTAGCAACTGTCTTTCTATTCTATTTTTTTTCTTTTGTCACCTTGTATAGTTTTAAGTTTGTTTGTTTGTTTTTTGTTTTTTGCTTTTATCTTTTTCTTGTTTTCACATTTTTCATCTTGTCCTCCAAAAATGGGTTGTTTGGAACCAAAATACAGGTTGTTAAAAATCAAACCATAGATTGTTTGGAACCAGTTTTTCGGTTGTTTTCTACCATGAATTGTCATGAATGTTTAATAGTTATTCTGACTTAACTTAGATTGGAGAATTAGATCAATCTGGTCAATTTAAATTTTTTGTGTGATTTATTCTTTCATTGAAAATTGTCAGAATCTCTTTATATATCACTTACTGGAAGAAGGACTTTTGGTTTTTCCATAAAAAGGGTTGTGAGTTTTAAATAAAACATCTATATTTTTATTACCTATATATCTATACAGCCTAAAAGTGAAATTCATTAAAGCAACAATTCATATTTCCCTATATACTGTTACAAGGTAGAACTACTGATTACCTTGACAACCATCATGTCTTGTTGATGAAACAATGACTTCTATGCAAAAAAAGGGTATGCAGAACAGTTACATCCACATGACATAGTTTGATATAGGAAATCACTGAACCAAATGACATAAAGTTTGGCTGGCTTCCTTTACACAATTTTTTTTTATGTTTATCAGAAATCCTTTATCACTATCACTGCTGAACATATTTTGACAGTATGTTGAAATATTAAGCTGTTTTGTGCTAAAAAAAAAACCCCACAGATCTGATTGAAGTCAAACTTATACATAAATAATTTTTTGATAATTCACAGATCGTTTGACTGTAACCATGTGATTGATGACTGTAACCATCTGATTGATGCATCCTGAAGTTGAGCCTTTAGTTTTTTTTAACCAATTATGTTCCTGTGTTGACAAATTAATGATGGTTAGCAGACAAAATGATTAGGCATACAATTTACAATCCATTATGAATCAAATTATACTATTTATAATGTTTTTGTTTATACCACAGATATTGTTAACTAATATCAAACATTAATTCTGGAAATGATATGGTATAGAGTGAAATAACATGCTCATTATTAGATGTTTGAGAATCACAATGGGTGTGGTAGAATAGTTTGATTATTTAATGTCTTGGTTCAGACTGGCTTCATCTTGACTGTCTGTCTCTATTTGTTTAAAGGGCTGTTGTGGTCGTGTTCGTATGGTAGTTAGATTTGCAACTACCAAAATGCAATTAGTGCATATCACCACTAAAGTTATGAGTTTGAATCCCACTCATGGAGAGGTGTACTCGATACAACATTATGTGATCCAGTTTGTAACTGACTTGCGACAGGCTGGTGGTTTTCTCTGGATACTCCGGTTTCCTGCACCAATAAAATTTACTGCCAAGATATAACTGAAATATTGTTGAAAGTGGCATTAAGCACCATAATGCTAATCGTATTTGTTCATCAGTACTTTGTGTTTTCCTTCAGATATTATACAGCTATGATTTGGTGTTTATTCAGGACCTGTATCTACTAACTCTACATAGACACATATAATTTGTTTACACAGCAGATACATGATAGTTGTCTACTATTACAATACAGTCTTGCACGTCAATAAATGCTGCACTCCTATTTCAAACCTTTATAACACTTACTTTTTGTGTATATAGCGTTATGGGAAATTCATGCAGCTTGCACACTATTACAAATCACAGCTTTCATTGTAGGCCATTGTTTGCCTTTTTTTCCTTTTTCTTTTTGACCATTGTATTGTCTGTCCATCTTTGATTTACAGTTTCTGATAGCCCCATTTATATCTTCAAACATTTCGTTATAAATTAATTTGATGTGTTTAAGAGATTTTGATTGGATAAAAAAATTGATGTTATTTTCCATTGAAATTTTTTTAACCGGAAGTCACATGTTGGGGTCTCAATTGGGAAAATTTTTAATTTTAATTCTTTTTCAGCAATTATTATCCGTCAAAATATTTTTAGGAGAAGAAAAAAATTAATTAGGAATTAATTTATAAGGATTGATCACAATTTTTTGTTCGGTTCATTCGAAATAAACTCAAAAATGTGGTACACACCCTTGCGTAACCCATTTTTGAGTTTATTTCTTCATGAACCGAAAAAAAATTGAGATCAATCCTTAAATATTATACTTTAACATTTCTTTATATTATACTCTTTTACCATATACACATAGTCTAACATCGTTGTGTTGATGTGGAAAGGACCAAATTATTTATCTGAAATATTTGAGTTATCTGGGATTAATTAGACTTAAAGCTATTACAAATGAACTAAAAATTAACTTTGATTTATCCAGAGAAAAAATTGTATCGAGATATGAGGTAAAGAGATTCAACTGTTCTTCTTCTTCCTCCAATTTAGGAACCGGATTCACACGTGAATGTATAAGGTTCTGTGAAAACTGTTATAATACATCTGTGTACATACTTGGTTAGTGAGTTTATTTTTCAAGTTTACTCATGTTAATTTTACAGTTTACTATTCTTTTCCAAAAATATTACACTTAATGCTATATTTGATAAGTTATTCTAATTTGTTTTAAATCTTCATTCAAAAATAGCCAAACCAGTGTTTACATTTGTCACCATAGTAACATAGAAGCATCTAATGTTTTTTTTTGTTTTTTTTTTATTATTTATTACTGTGATTTTGTAAATTAAATATTTGATTTTAATTTTTCTTTGCCTGTTGTGAAGATAATGTAGTATTTTATTTCTGTTAATCAAAACTATTTGTAGTTGTTAAAGTGCTAAGATAACAGTGAAGATTTTGTATTTTGTATATATTTGTAGACTTTTTATTTATTATGATATTATTGTTAACTAGATATTAAATAAGGCTATTTTACCTGGTGTTCTTTACCTGTGTTTTATTACTGACTGCTGACCTAACATATACACCCAAGATGGCCAACAAGTCTTCCTATTTGTTGATAATTGAAAATCTTTCACTGTCCTGTTATTTAGCACCACTGGATTAAAAGAAAACATTTGGTCCAAATAGTCCTTTGTTGGTCCCCTTCCAAAAGTGTTTCTTTTGACCTGACAATTATCTAGAATGGTCTTTGGAGTCTATTGAGACTTTTTGTTTCCCACCGTTGTCTTTGGTTTATTATATTAATCTAATATTTTGGAGTTTCATATGATATATTACAGGTCATCTTTAATTTTCAGGGGTATAACTTATCCTTCCAGATTTATTCATCTAATTATGCTATAATGGTGTTTTCATTGATTTCAGGGGATTATCTTGCAGTAAGTTTTCAATGTTACATTTTGATAACATACAAAGAGAGTTCCAGTTTAGGTTTATGAATGTTATTGTTTCAGAGGTATAAATTATAGTTAAAATGATGAATTAAGTGTTGGTATTGTTTTTGGGTATTGTAGTTGTAGCAATTTCCAAGCAAGAGGCCCCAAGGTGCAAAAATGGGTGGTTCCGGTTTTTTAGCTCACCTGGCCAAAGGCCATGTGAGCTTTTGTCATGTGTAAGCGTCCGTCATCCGTCCATCTGTCCGTTGGCTTTTTACATTTAACTCTTCTTCTCTGAAACCGCTGAACAGATTTCAACCAAACTTGCCATAAATGTTCATTGGATGGTCCTCTACCAGGTTTATGTTTTTGGTGTAGATCGGAAATTCAACATGGCTGCCAGGGCCAATAATGTGTTCTGATTGGTTGAAACCTTGAAAATCTTCTTGTCAGAAACCACTAAATCAATTGAATTGTGACTTTGCAGGAATGATCATTGGGTGGTCCTGTACTAAACTTGTGAATCGTTTGCCGATCGGAGATTCAAGATGGCCACCATGACTCGACTTAGTTTGACATTGGACCCTATGGGAATTTCACATTTTCATCTTTTTTTTCTGAAACCACGAAACAGATTTGAACCAAACTTGGCAGAAATGTTCATTAGATGGTCATATACAAGATTTTTGTTTTTGGCGCTGATCGGAAATCCAACATGGCTGCCAGGGCCCATAATGTGTTCTGATTGGTCGAAATTTTAAAAATCTTCTTGTTAGAAACCACTAAGCCAATTGAATTGTGACTTTACATGAATGATCATTGGGTGATCCTGTACTAAATTTGTGAATCATTTGCTGATCGGAAATTCAAGATGGCCACCATGACTAGACTTAGTTTAACATTGGACTCAATGGGAATTTGACATTTTCATCTTTTTTTCTGAAACCACGAAACAGATTTGAACCAAACTTGGCAGAAATGTTCATTAGATGGTCATATACAAGTTTTTTGTTTTTGGCGCTGATCGGAAATCCTACATGGCTGCCAGGGCCCATAATGTGTTCTGATTGGTCGAAATTTTTAAAATCTTCTTGTTAGAAACCACTAAGCCAATTGAATTGTGACTTTACAGGAATGATCATTGGGTGATCCTGTACTAAACTTGTGAATCGTTTGCTGATCGGAAATTCAAGATGGCCACCATGACTCAACTTAGTTTTAACATAGGACCTATGGAAAAAATGTTTAAAAGTCTTCTCCTCTGAAACCAGCAAGTCAATTTAGAGCAAACATGGCATGAATGGTCCTTAGGTGGTCAACTTTCAAAATTATGTCCTGTGAGCCCGACCTCCATCCAAGATTGCCGCAGTCAGCGGACATAGTTTTAACATAGGACCCTATGGGAAAATTGTTTAAAAGTCTTCCCTCTGAAACCAGTCAGCCAATTTAAAGCAAATATGGCATGGATGGTCCTTGGGTAGTATACTTTTAAAATTGTGTCCGGTGACTACTACCTCCATTCAAGATGGCTGCCATGAGCAGACATAGTTTTAACATAGAACCCTATGGGATTTGAATAGTAACTTAGATGTATTCGGCATGCAGACATTCTTAAGAGGACTTAGTATATGTCAGGTGAGCGATATAGGCTCATGTGAGCCTCTAGTTTAGAACTTGCTGTAGCCATGGGACCCACGGCTACAGCAAGTCCTGAAAAAGCCGTCAGACGGCAGAGGAATCTCGGACTAAGCTTATGCTTGTTCAACACCTATTATGGACACCACCACAGAACTTAAATATTGATGATTACACATGGATAAAAACATCTTTGTTTCCTTTCATATCCTTTGTTTTTGTGATGAACTGAACCATGGATGGTCGATAGGTTACAGTGAACTAGAAACGCATGTAAACTTATTTCATTTAAACTAAGATATTGTTTTTCATAAGCCATACTTGACTGGGTGGTAATTTCATGAATAATAATGGATTCGTATGAACCTCTAATATGTCAAGATTATGGGACATTCATACGATCCTTTACTGCTATTTGGACAAAATCCAATGTTTTAGAATATGAATTTTTGAAAGTTTTATGACTATTAAAACCTGTCTGTGGATTGAATGAGTTAATATTATTATTTTGTATCTTGTTGTCCTGGTGTTATATATAACAACTCAACATCATGACGTGCTTTATGGTGAAGCATTTTAGGTCCTAGTAAGTAGTAGCATGACTGTACATACATGTAATCCAATTCATTTGTAAATGGCCTAGGTCTCACATTCTACAGATGACTGCATCGTTTCTAAAATAAGTAAAAACCATTCTAGATATTATACTGAACTGATTCTATACAATAAATAGTGGATTTATTATTTTTTTGTATGAATTACTTCAACAAAATAATTTGATACTGAAATTCGAACAAAATCCTCCTACTCCTTTCGGAAATTTGTTTCAAAAACACGGCTGGTAATTTTTAAGAGACGTGAAAGGTTTCACATTGAGTTTTCAAATTAAAAATGGTTCCGTATAATATTATTTAAAAAGGGATTAATTAACACTTAAGGTGAAAATAATAGGGGGTGGCTATTCCGAATACGTTGTCAATACATATGATCGAAAATTGTCCTCCAATAAAATCGAAATTAACAGATAACCAGTCCATCAACTGAATAAATACCATTACCTTCTATATAATAGGTATCGGCATTCAATAAACATTATCAACACGAAACTAAGCTGAGAGTTTTAAAATGCGTAAAATAACTTGGATGTGATTTCTTACTGACTTATTACATTACAAAGGAGGAAAATGTTTTCTGGATTTTTATTAGTTTTTTTAACCTTGTTGGGTAAGTTTTCCCCACAATCTAATATAAGAAATAAAAAAAAATAGTATAGCTATTAAAATGTCTAACAACCGATAAAAACTGTTTGAAAGTGTTTAATGTGATGATTTTGAAGACTTTTTGCACATTTCCTACTTTGATTCTTAAATTATACATTTTACAAGAGTTATTTCCTCTTAAGACGGACTAAAGGGTCACTTTTCATGTATGGAAATAACATGTTTTTTTTCCATATTCTGTTCAAAATTTTAATGTTGTATCAACTTGTGAATTTTCTATTTGCTATAAATTAATCCTCTGATTTTTTACGATGTTCAAGTATATATAAATTATGAGAAAATTATACTCAAATTCGTTTTCCTTTGTTTTGCTCATTCTAGACGGGTACCATTTTGCCCGTCGTTAGGAAAACAAATCGTATTTATACGGGTATAAAAATGTATAATTCTAGAATCAAATTTGGAATAAGCAAAAGGTCTATTAGAAAATGATTATACATTGCATTTAATTTACAACACACAATTTAATGATACATGTACTAGGAAAAAGTATACATTTGTAAATTATATATATTATATCTATCTCTAGATTAGCCTTACAGGACAAGGCTACAATATATTGCGTCTATAATTTTATAATGTTGTATCCTTTATTATTATTATCATCATTATTACTAGTATGTCTTTTTTGGGGTGATATACCGACGTTACGCACGATATAATGCGTCTTATACGGTAACGTCAGATTTCGACGTTTTAGGACGAAAATTCGGGTATCAAAAGAAATGTCGTCTTGAAGGCGTTTTATTCAGTTCAAGATATATTTATCAATTTGTTTCCCTGTCTATATATGTGTGTGTCCCTGTTGCTATCTATTATTTTGGTTTTCAGGTTTTTATCGATACGATCGAGGGGACGAACAAACGAACTAATGAACGAACGGACGAACGAATCGACGGACAGCTATTCCTTATACTGTATACCCATCGCTTCGTGAGAGGGTAGTATAACAATAACCAAGATGCATCTTTTATGATAATATTTCTTTTATTTATTGAATACGTGTATTTAAAGACTGGAGTGTGTCAAGACGTAACTCTTCCGGAACAGTAATTTAATCTCCTTCTAATTCCGCACAAATGAAACAGATCGTGACAGAACAACACACGGCAGTTTTCCGAGAAATGAGTTGAAATTAAACTGGCTTGCTTTGTACCCTGTCGTAATACAATCCTTTTATAATTTTTGAAACACGATCAGAGGTGCCACTCTAACTATCAGAAAATTTCTGTTCAATTATTTCTGGATCTGTTGTCAGTTTTTGAAACTAGTACTCACGATTCGGATCGTCAGCTAAAACTGCAACCACCATACTTTTTTTCAACAATATTTTCGATTATATCGAAATCAGAATCTACACGTTCGTCATTGTTTTCACATGCAGTTTCTACCATTGTAACTCTCCTATGGTTACCAATGAACTCTACATTTTCTCAGCTTTGTATTTTGCCAATAAAGCAATCACCACAGTTGTAACAATTAGACAAGTCTCAGACCAAAACATCGTCTGAATTTGAAGAAATTATTTGATGATTTTTTTTCTATTTTGACTGATAGGTTTAAAGTTTTGTTTTTGAGGAGTGGAATTTCTTTAATGTATATGTTACAGTAAATAAGTGTAACCAGTAATTACAGGTAATTACTAAACATTTCAGTAAATACTCGTAATATTTGTCAGTAATTACAAGTAATAACTAAAATAATTGCTATTTTTGAATGTTTGGTAACAGACAAGACTCACCCAACCAATATATGAAATGCAAATAGAATATACTTTTGAAGTAAATTATGCTGATACTAAAATAATATATTTATTTTAAAAGACATCTATTTACATGCAAGATAAGAAATTATGTGTCTTAAAAAATCAGAAATACAAATAGAATATACTTTTGAAATAAATTACGCTGATTCTAAACTATATTTATTTTAAAGGCAAAATTACCAAAATCGTAATTTTTTCATACCCAAAATTATTGTCGTTTTCCGTACTGACCTTCATAAAATGAAGATTAAGCACCGAATTATTGGCGAATATGCTACAAAACGTTGTTTTTTCGATTTAAAAAAGCTTACCATCGTTACTGGAAGCTAATTAATTATGTACTGACCTGAGCGAGGCCAAATCTATTTTTATCTATTTTTATGTCAGTAGCCCGGATGCTGCAGCATGGATGTTGAGGTAAGTTTCTATAAAAATTGAGGAAAAGAGCTATTTGCGAATCGGTTGTATCTAAAAGACGTAAAATAAATAATTTCTGTATCAGGAATAGATTTTCTTTGATGAAAACTACATGCCTTAACAGATTCAGCCGATATTTCCATTTTTGTATTCCCATTTCGCCTTTGCTGGCCTCTTAAAATTCGTGTTTGTTTACCTCGCAAATACGACCGTTTTATGCTACTCATTGACAATAATTTGTTGTTGCCAGGTGCAAAATTACATATATTGAATAATATCTACCGAAAATGATAATAGACATCATCATAAATTCATAAAATATGAAAAACGATTGAGAAAAGAAGGCAATGCTCGGCTTACCTATCAAGCAAAATCTTTGCCACCCCAGCGTGAGTTTGGACGCGTAGCACTTCCTTCAGTTTGTTCCAACGGTCCAATGGGGAACATTCACCCAAATTTAACCAACAGGTGTCGCTCGAGTACTAACGGTGGTTAGCTGAGCGTTTTATTTTCGTATGTAAAGTGATCACGTCATCACGTTGAAATATAACGTTGAGGACAACGTTGCAATCATATCTGGGTCACGGGCACCTATTACTAACTGTGAATGCGAATATGAAATAAAATTACATTCTTATATTTATTTTCTTTTGTCCTCCATGGGCAAAAATCAATATTTTCAATAATTTTGTACTTGGGAAATACGCATAGTACACGTACAATAACTAAATTTTAGAATGAGGTAATTAGTTACTAGTACAATTACATACACATGTATACATGTAGAGATGTACGTTGTAAACAAAGTTTGATATTGGTTCACATTCTTTTGTATTTCCCTTTATAAATGATTTTCGTGTTGGTTTCCTAGTTTTGTTGTATCGCGATTTTATATTTTCATGGTAAATAAACGTTTATCAATGGTTAGAATCTCAATCAATTAAAACAATGTATTCTTGGCGAATTTTATGTACACGGTGTCGGATTCCAATAACGGTGGCTTGTCTTTAAGATATAGAGCTTTATCATAGAAAATTATGTACATCTATATCAGTTTTTAGATATAAATACTTAAAAAAAAAAAATAATAATCGTGCTGGGACCTCATCTTCATGTTGAAAAGTAAATTGGTCTCGTCGTGATATAGCTGAAAAATTGCCGTATGCAACACTATACCCACTGACTCCCAACATGATGTTAAAACATATTCTGTCTGAAACATAAATATCTACATTTATTAATCTACTATCTAAGCGGATTTTTTTAAGGGTGGTAATTTTGCGATTCTTAGCAATAAACTGTTCTCGAAAATTGAAAAATACAAAATTAAACATTTTACGATTTCAGCTTTCTCTTAAGTCATTCAAATAAAGGCATCAAATTAAACATTCTGAAAATATGGGGAAAAAATAAAACGTGAATACCTGGGTCGTATTATAGATAATGTTGATTTGTTTTTTCATGAACAGTAATATTATGTGGATTTTATTTTTCATCAACAGTCACTTGATTATTATTAATTGGTAATAATACTACATTTTTTTTTAATGTGATTTCTTTTGTCAGTGACTTTCGGCAGGTCGGTGGGTTTTTTTTATCAGGGAACTCCGGTTTCCTCTATCAAAAAAACTGACCGTCATGAAACAAGAAGTTCATTTCAACGGTAATACAAGCTATTTACCAACCTCTACATTAAATACAAGATATATTTGGACGGTGTTTATTAAATTACACGATAGCGCTACATACGGTGATAAAAAAAATTATATGAATGGTTAAAGCAC
>MJUT01044294.1:203347-227160 GCA_002080005.1 Gigantidas platifrons | reverse complement strand
TTTTAATTGCTCTTGCCAGACCGAGTACCATTTTAATTGCTCTTGCTAGACCGAGTACCATTTTAATTGTTCTTGCTAGACCGAGTACCATTTTAATTGCTCTTGCCAGACCGAGTACCATTTTAATTGCTCTTGCCAGACCGAGTACCATTTTAATTGCTCTTGCTAGAGCGAGTACCATTTTAATTGCTCTTGCTAGACCGAGTACCATTTTAATTGTTCTTGCTAGACCGAGTACCATTTTAATTCAAATCAAATTCTTTATTGCTTTTAAACATGACATGTTTGTGACATATTCAAAACAAAACAAATAACAAATAAACGTGATACATTACAATGACAATATCTGAATTAAAAGTAACATGTCATATTAGGAGACTTCTGCCCTCAGTTCTAATGACCGTTTTATAAAAAAGCCAATAATGCTAACATGCTCTATTATTTTAGGATTGAGTAAATAAGAAACTTTATTGTTTTCTGGTAACAATGAAAGATCCTTTATTTTCGAAAACAAATTTTCTCTAAGTTGTTGGTTTAATTTACAATATATAAGAAAATGGGTTTCATCGTCTACCTCTTTGCAAATTTTACATAACCTTTCCTCTCTCGGAATTTTAAAATATCGACCCTTTTCTATTTCTAAATTGTGGTCACTGATGCGCATTTTGGCAAATAATGTTCTGATCGTAAAGTTATCATAATTCAAGTAAAATTCAGGTTCTGTTGATTCTTTTATATTTTTGTATAGACAGAGCTTACTAGTTTCATCAAAGCTATTTAATTTGTTTATATACATGGATTTATATTTGTCAGTTACTTCATTTTTTATTTTAAGTTTTAAACTTTTAAATTCTTTATCCGTATGGCTACTAAAAAGTTCCGACTCTAAATTGAGGTTTCTTAAAATATCTATCCGTATGGCTACTAAAAAGTTCCGACTCTAAATTGAGGTTTCTTAAAATATCCTTAATGTAAGTTGACCATGAGTATACTCCCTTCTGATCAAGAAGTTTAGTCAACCCAAAAGCTTCTCTAAGTAAAGGGTTAATTTCTTCAGTGTGGAGACGGGAAAAATATATAAGTGATTGTATAATTATTCTATTTTCTAGAGGCAGTCGTCCCAGCTCGGTTCTTGAACCGATGTTGGAGGACTTTTTTTACTCCCAGTACATATTTACAGAAATTTAAGTGTACTTTTTCAAAGGGGGTTCTATCAATAAAACTAAATAAATCTACTGTTTTATTTGTCTTAGTTGCTCTAGTTTTTGCTCTGAAGTATGTTAGGTAGTTGTCCATAAAAGAAACTTCAGCATTATATGTCATTATGGGATATACTAGTTTGTCAAAAACATTTTTTGACACATTGACAGGTAATCTTCCTAGAGATGAAGATTTTTCTTTAATAGAAAATAGAACTTTAATTCCTTTTTTTGCAAGGTCATCTAAGCAATGAGATAAATTTCCATTATTCTTAATATTAGTGCCTAAAAATTTGCATTCAGACACATTTTGAAGATTATTTCCATCTAGAGTAATAAAAGGTGGATCGTTACTTATGCTATTCTGCAAAATCATTTTTTTTTTTGTATTAATAGTCAGTTGCCAGCTTTTACAGAAATTACTTAACAAATTTATACTATTTTGTAAACCCTCTTTACTTTCAGACATAATTGAGGGTTAATTGCTCTTGCTAGACCGAGTACCATTTTGCGCATCGTCAGGGAAATAACCCGTATAAAAAGGTTATTAAAATGTTTAATTTTAGAATCAAATCGGGCATGTTCAAAAGGTCTTTCCTGACCTAATTTATAAACATGGGGTGGATTATCGATTTATTCTCTATGGAATATTTAAAGTAAATTTCTGAACAAAATTTATATATAAACTGTCAGGATATCTGTTAAAAATCTTTTACATGATCCAATTTATGTTGTCCCATAAACAAGTGTTATTTGCTATTTGCGATTGGTTTCATATGTTGATATGTGGAAACCACACTTCATGTTTGCTGAAATTATTACTGCAAAGGCATCACAAACAAGCAAGATATTTTGTAGGAAAATTTCAAGATGACTGTTGGAATGTAACGAAATGGTTTCCAAATTTTTACTTCAAATCAACGAAAATTATTAGAAGTTTGTTACTTATGATTAAATACAGATCATATCAAATATCTACCTTGATAGCATTATTTACAAATTAATTAGTGAGCAAAGGTATGTATGAAAATGACGACCAGGCTCAATTCTGAGGGTTCTTATCCAACAGAACTTTTAATTACTTTGTAAAAGTGAAAAAAAAAGAAGCAAAAATATCACACCTGCAGAACAATTACAAAATCTAATCGGAAGAAGACAAAATGACTACCCCCTAACATACATATACACTCACTCTCCTCACTTTATACAGGCACTTCAATAAAAGGGGCGGGTTAAAATTAGCTTGATGGGTTCAAACCCCTTCTCTTGGGTTTATTTCGTCAATACGTTTTCCAAACGTAAGTAAATAACAAAAATTTAAGTCAGAAATTTATGATGACCTCACCTCATGAAGGTTTAAAGGGAAAGGGCTGGGATATTTCCGGTGAAGACTTTTGTACTTGAAAAGGGGAATAACTCTTTATTTGTAAGATGCCTTGGTTTCAAACTATACGGTTTTTGTTCAATGAAGGATAACTCTAGCAACAAAAATGAAATTACTGCAATAATTCCATCTATTCTGTAGGCGATATATGTGATTAAAGGAATATTTGAAATTGTTGAACAGGTTATACACGTGGTTCTGTACAGCTTATGCTTTTCATATACCCTGGACCGGATTAAAGCCAATTTATGCCCAAAGCACAGGCCATTTTTCCTACATTTAAAAAAATTACCCCTTGCCCCTTGATGCCCTAAGCGTTGCGGTTTATTAAGCGTAAACTGTCCCAAACCAGGTTATATCGTATAATCTGTTAAACATTTTCAAATATTCCTTAAATATTTGAATTTCAAACTTAATGATGATCATTTTGATGTCGATAACACTAACTGAAGAATAAAAAAATTATGAAAACGAATATATTTTATTTGTAGATCTTCATAGATGTCGGTATTTCTATATGATTATGTTCTCCAGTCGGCCCAGTAGAAATATGACAAGCTGAAAAACTTTATTCCTCTTTTAAATGAACATTTTCATAAATAGTTAGTATTGAAATCAGGAACAAACTAATGGAATATACGAAGTAAATAGTTGAAGTTCATTAATGTATAGATTTATTACCTTTGTTTGTGCATTCATTTTACATCATTCCCAAAATTAGTTTACTTATAATAATACATTTGAGCTAAAACCGATTCTGTATGTCTACATGTTCAGCATTTAAAATAACAATTTTTGTATTTTCTGAAATTTGTAAATGTTTGCTATTTATTCACCGGTTTCAATTAAAAAGTTTTATGAATTTGTTTATGAATTAATCGTTTTAAACTGTTTTGTAATGATATATCACAAGTTTTAGTTACGACTTACAACTTGAATGATGTCATAAGACAAATGTCATAGTCATTCAAATACCCGTTTCACAGGCACTGGTTATACTGCTTGGACATTCTGGACTGCTTGGGGACCATGTCTTATCAACAATAATTCCGCAGACAAGAATTGTGTGGGGTATCAGACCAGGAAACGAGATGATTACAAACATGGACAATGGAAATCAGCACAGGAGCAATCCCAGTCTTGTTTCCTAACAGCAGGTATTTTATATAGCAACTGATCACATGAGCAATCCCAGTCTTGTTTCCTAACAGCAGGTATTTTATGTAGCAGCTGATCACAGGAACGATCTAAGTTTTGTTTCAACAGGTATTTTATATATCAGCTGATAGCATTTGATAGCTTTACACTAATAGAGCAAGTTACACCCAGTGACATGTCTTTCATTCTGTTTTGGCAATCTTTATCATGTCTTTCATAACTGCAGTTTTTATGGACTTTGAGTATACAAGAGACATTGATATAATTGAACACAATAAAAGTAATGGAAGAATGGCTTAGAACTGTTCCTGATATTACAGCATTGAGATCGCCATCAATAAGCATTCCTGATACCCAAAGATGGAAAACATATCCTTAAACAGATGAATGCTACACTCGTCTGTATGAAACGTAGATTGATTGATTGATTTTTGGTGTTTAACGCCACTTTCAACAATATTTCAGCTATAGCATGACGACCAGTGTTAGTGGTGGAAGAAGCCGGAGTACCCGGATAGAACCACCGACCATGGACAAGCAACTGGTAAACCTTATCACTTGCGACTGCGAGTCGAGTGCACCCTTTTTTGTAATTTACAAAGCCGGGCGCGAACCCACGCCGTATTGTAGATAGGCTTGTATGAGTTGTTAGGCAATCCAACTACCTAACTCATTGAGCCACCCGGGCCCTTGTAAAGTTGATCTTACCAGCATAGCCTTAATATGTAATATGCTGGAGTAAACGTTTAAATACATCTGAAAGGTAATCGGAAGTCGTACATCAAAGGACATACAATACAATAGCCACATGATAAAGGACAAAATGACAAACAAAACACTACACAGAAAACTAAAAATTGAGCCACGCGAACCCATTAAAACCGAGGATGAATTAAGGTTTTCCGGGAGAGTAAGCAGAAACTACCCCTTTTACAAAATTGCATCTCATATTTTGAATTATTGTTAAAATGCCATTTATGTTTGTAGATGTTGTCAATGGTAACTACACAACATGGACAGAATGGGAGGACTGTTCGGCCAATTGTTTTGGAATTACAAATAGATATCGATATTGTAATAATCCTACACCTTGTAACGGAGGAAAAGATTGTAGTGTCATTGGAGCTGATACACTGACAAAGCCATGTGGTAAGTATGTGTTGTCATAAGTCTGAAGCGTGATTGGAGTTGATACACTGACAAAGCCATGTGGTAAGTATGTGTTGTCATAAGTCTGAAGCGTGATTGAAGTTGATACACTGACAAAGCCATGTGGTAAGTATGTGTTGTCATAAGTCTGAAGCGTGATTGGAGTTGATACACTGACAAAGCCATGTGGTAATTATGTGTTGTCATAAGTCTGAAGCGTGATTGGAGTTGATACACTGACAAAGCCATGTGGTAAGTATGTGTTGTAATAAGTCTGTAGTGTCATTGGAATTGCTACACTGACAAAGCCATGTGATAAGTATGTGTTGTAATAAGTCTGTAGTGTCATTGGAGCTGATACACTGACAAAGCCATGTGGTAAGTATGTGTTGTCATAAGTCTGAAGCGTGACTGGAGCTGATACACTGACAAAGCCATGTGGTAAGTATGTGTTGTAATAAGTCTGAAGCGTGACTGGAGTTGATACACTGACAAAGCCATGTGGTAAGTATGTGTTGTAATAAGTCTGTAGTGTCGTTAGAGTTGATACACTGACAAAGCCATGTGATAAGTATGTATTGTTATAAGTCTGTAGTGTCATTGGAATTGCTACACTGACAGTCTGTAGTGTCATTGGAATTGCTACACTGACAAAGCCATGTGGTAAGTATGTATTGTTATAAGTCTGTAGTGTCATTGGAGTTGATACACTGACAAAGCCATGTGGTAAATATGTGTTGTAATAAGTCTGTAGTGTCATTGGAATTGCTACACTGACAAAGCCATGTGGTAAGTATGTATTGTTATAAGTCTGTAGTGTCATTGGAATTGCTACACTGACAAAGCCATGTGGTAAGTATGTATTGTTATACGTCTGTAGTGTCATTGGAATTGCTACACTGACAAAGCCATGTGGTAAGTATGTATTGTTATAAGTCTGTAGTGTGTGGTAAGTATGTATTGTTATAAGTCTGTAGTGTCATTGGAATTGCTACACTGACAAAGCCATGTGGTAAGTATGTATTGTAATAAGTATGTAATGTCATTGGACTTACTACACTGACAAAGCCATGTGATAAGTATGTGTTGTAATAAGTCTGTAGTGTCATTGGAGTTGATACACTGACAAAGCCATGTGATAAGTATGTGTTGTAATAAGTATGTAGTGTCATTGGAATTGCTACACTGACAAAGCCATGTGGTAAGTATGTATTGTTATAAGTCTGTAGTGTCATTGGACTTACTCTACACTGACAAAGCCTTGTGGTAAGTATGTGTTGTAATAAGTCTGTAGTGTCATTGGAGTTGCTACACTGACAAAGCCACGTGGTACTTATGTGTTGTAATAAGTCTGTAGTATTATTGGAGTTGCTACACTGACAAAGCCATGTGGTAAGTATGTGTTGTAATAAGTCTGTAGTGTCATTGGACTTACTACACTGACAAAGCCATGTGGTAAGTATGTGTTGTAATAAGTCTGTAGTATTATTGGAGTTGCTACACTGACAAAGCCATGTGATAAGTATGTATTGTTATAAGTCTGTAGTGTCATTGGACTTACTACACTGACAAAGCCATGTGGTAAGTATGTGTTGTAATAAGTCTGTAGTATTATTGGAGTTGATACACTGACAAAGCCATGTGGTAAGTATGTGTTGTAATAAGTCTGTAGTATTATTGGAGTTGATACACTGACAAAGCCATGTGGTAAATATGTGTTGTAATAAGTCTGTAGTATGAATAGAGTTGATAAAATGACAACGTCATGTATTAATTATTTGTATTTATTAACGTATACTGGTGTCCAACACTATTTATATATCAGATGATGTTAGTGTCGTTTAACAGTAACACGACAGGTGTCACTAGTGAAGCAGGAACTGCTTACCCTTCCGGAGCACTTGAGTTCATCACCTGATTTTAGTGGGATTCGCTTTCCTATATCGTTGTTTGTTCTTTTGCCCTTTTTCGCTTGACCATTGTATTGTCTGTCCTTACGACTCTTTATTCTCCCGTTGGTGTCTTCAAATATTTCTTATTTAATGTCTTGTAGGTGTGAGATGAGCTAAAATTAATGTCTAATAAATAGGTGATGAACGAAAATAATGTCTCATTGATTGGTGGTGAAATCACATAATTTGCCCTAGATGCGAGATCATATAACATAAATTATTCGTGTTGTCGAATGAAACAAATCGTCTTGTACAATGGATGCACATCTACTATTCGCTGTAATGTATGTTCGGACAACAGCAATCCAATTCAAGTTTCTTTTGTAAATTTTTGTAAATGTTTTTGACTAACTCATGACGTGTTATTGTTTCTCCTGTAACATATAGGACCTGTAGATGCCGGTTGGTCAGAATGGGGATGGTGGAGTAACTGTGATATCCCTGAAAATAATAACAAGACATCTATCTATGGAACTGGCACTCATAACAGAACTCGAACATGTACCAATCCAGTGGAAATTTGTGGAGGCGCTCATTGTGAAGGGGCTAACAATGAAACTGGCCTTTGTAAAGGTAAATAACCTACACTATTATTCTGTTTTACTACATATCTTCACTACAGAAAACAATAAAAAATATCGGAAAGTTTACTAGCATTAGGTTTTAACATATACCTGTTGTTTAATGCTAAATGTTGCAGATTTGAATGTCCATATTATTTAATAATGATAATAGGTTTTTTTTTCTGTCACTTGTCAACTTCTCATATGAATAATTATTGTACGATATCACGTGCTTGTTCATAGAGCTCACGCGCTTGTTCATAGAGCTCACGCGCTGGTTCATAGAGCTCTTGTTATTAAATCTTTAGTTTTCTGTGTAATGTTTTTCTTGACAATTGTTTGTCTTTTCGTCTCTTTTTTTCTGTTCGCCATTGTTTTGTTTTTATCTGTCCTTCAAATTGAAGGTTTTGATTCCACTTTTCTTCGTATTCATCCTCCAAACACGGTAACAACGATAGCCTTTGTGTATGCCCCATTGTACCTTGAGATAGCATTTGTGCGCGATTTGACAATGTTCTATACGGTGTTGATTGGTCCACACCGGCAACAACCTGTTTGTATTGGTGTCAATGTCAGTCCTTGCTGGATCAGACAACGTGGAAATGCTAAAAAATTCCATTAAACAGACAACAATAAACCTTTGCAGTTGAAAGGTTGATGCTTCTTCTTAGAAATATGTATTTTTACATTCAATTTGTGTATTTTGCTTTTTCAATATACACATAGAATGTAACATTATACAATTAATGACTTTTAATGAGATGGATACAAGGATTTATTAACCTAGGAACATTATATTTACCGAGGCCAGTTAGCCGAGGTCAGTATATTATTCTTGGGTTAATAAATCCTGGTTCCACGTATTAATACCACTACATTACATATGCATTTTTCTGTTCCTCTATAAAATACTCTTTTTACCCTTAAAATAAGCTTTTATCACGACGTTTTCTTTGGATTCGTATGGTGCAAGACGTTGGAATGCTATATTCACCGTGCGTTATGTCGCGTGAGGTGAATATTATACAATTATCACCCAAGTATGAGTTGGACATGACGGGTTGTCAACCCTCGAAAGACAATGTCACACAAGGGTGACATTGTCTTTCGAGGGTTGACAAACCGTCATATTGTCTTTCGAGGGTTGACAAACCGTCATGTCCAACTCATACTTGGGTGATAATGTTTTATTACACCGAATATCTACTTTGCACAAGTAACAATGACATTGCAATTAGAACAAATGAAGTTGTTATGTCCCATCTGTATTCCGTACATGTAATTTATGTTTGTTTTTCTCAAGTACTATTTTTGTTATTTTTCTTTTTTTTTCTTTTTTATTGGACTAAATGAACATTTTTTTTTCTTTTTTACATGGACTAAATGAACATTTACCGTTTCAGCTGGTATCAAGGAGTGATGTCAACATAGACATTCTAATCCAAAGTTTACCATACCCAAATTTGATGGCCATCATTATACCATTAACTTGGTGCTCAACATTAAACCATAAATTTGTCAGACAACATTATACCATAAATTTGGTATACAGCATTACACCATAAATTTGAGGACTTCATTATACCTTATATTTAAATACAGGATATGCTTTAGATTTTTGACTATTAATAATGGCAGGTTCCTGCTGAATTACTGAGATAATATCAAGTTTAAGTTTTAATACTGATAACATCAACAATAAACATATGGCCATAATGGACCACTCTAAGCCGTTTAGTTAATGTATTGCTGACTGTCAACTATGATCCATTTGAAAATTAAATTGAAATTGTAAGTTAGTCTTAATTCACAATACACTGTTCTGATTCTCAACTAGAAGAAGAAAACATTTTTGAAATTCAACAGTACAAAAAAAAGCAACTGACTCATCAACGGAGCCACTGAAATAACTGTAACATTAATCGAACACAATTTCTCGCGTGTGGTTGACATAACGGTCACGAGCATGGGACATAACGTCGCGAGCGTGTGACATAACGTTCCACAGTCCTTGACCAGTTTAAGCCAGTTTTAGCAGTGGACATGACATCCTGGCAAATACCACGTGATATAGTTTTAACAAATCAGATTCTAGATATGTATATGAGTGTGTAATAAAACGTTTTATCAAAGAACGTTTCTAGGGACGTCAGCCAATCAGTTAAAAGACATATTTATAGTCATATAATAAACACGATTGTTAGCTAGTTTAGCAGTTTGTCAGTGTTGGCATTCATACGGACTCAACTAAATCTAGACCAATTATTATTTCTTCATTGATAGCTTAACATGTACAGCCAACCCTGTATATAAATGGCACTCAATCGAATCTGAAAATGTGCCCTTTATGAGTAGTTGCAGTTTATATGCAGATTAAAAATATATATGCACTATTCATTAATGGGGAATATTAAGCTGCCCTTTATAGACAGTTATGTGCTATATAGAGGTGTCCTTTATAGACAGTGATGTGCTATATAGAGGTGTCCTTTATAGACAGTGATGTGCTATATAGAGGTGCCCTTTATAGACAGTGATGTGCTATATAGAGGTGGCCTTTAAGGCAGATTTGACTGTAAATCACAATTTATGTGAATTGTTATTCAATATCAAATATTATAAATTCAATAATGGTCATGTATTATTTTTTTTATATCAAATATCACAATTCGATAAACCAGCGAATTCAACTCAACTCAAACTCATTGTGAAGTTACATGTTCCACGTATTAATTCCACTACATTACATATGCATTTGTCTGTTCCTCTATAAAAATACTTTTTCTGTTCATGCGGAATCAAAAGACTCCCACATGATATCTGCAGTTTTGATGTAGAAATTGTATTGCACGATTGCTAGTTGTAACAATAATAAGCCATTGTTGAAATTGATGTGATGTCTTATACCGATCTGGAGTTATGGTCCCTGCGAAAGTAAAACAAAAAACTGACTGTTACGGTATTTATGAACATTGATGCTAACATATTAGAATTATTATTGCAGTTACACCTCAATGTCTTACAAGTGAAATATTTGATTCACACTACCTATCATCTACCAATCCTATGGTTGTTTATACTTCTGCCAAGGTGGAGGTGGAAACTCAGACACAGAATCTTTGTATAAAGAACACAACTGTATATTACTATTGGGAACTATATGTACGGCATATTGATATTAATGGTACTCTGACAGAAACTAAAACAAACCACACTAACAACAAATTCTATTTCAAGTTACATCCTGATGAACTGGACCCAGGTTTGTATCGTTTATATGTTAAAATTGGATATCCATCAGATTTCATCCACTGGATGGAGGAATCCATGTATCTTAAAATTGAGCACCCTCCGCCCAATACTTTTATCAGAGGGGGTACAGGCAGAATTATAGGTAAAGGCCTTATTAACTTTGATGGTCGCTCGGGATCTTACAGTCTGAAAAATGGACCCGGAGATCCATCAGGACTTGTGTTTGATTGGGTATGTATGAACTTTGTTACTCAATCTATATACAAACTATTAGAATTCAACATAGATCCCCGGTATGTGTTCCGTGATCATCTAGTTCTCGGTAAATGGTATGATACAGATTTTCTTTCACAAGTTCAAGACAAATTTATTCGGATAAATGCGTCAACGCTCTACACCCACGTTCAACAGATACAGAACAAGACAGGGACTAAGGCCAAACATTTAAGTGTTGCGTTTAAGGAGGTTCTTTTAACTGAGTATGATGCTAGCAACCCAGAAAATTCTACCGGATACAGTATGTTTGTTAGTAATAACTTTACCAATTATTATGATAATGTGAATGACACTTTGCCGTTGACTGATTTTTTTTCTATCACATGTATGGAAGACATGTCAATAAATACCGTGCCACAAATAACAAAAAATGATATAATTCTTCAAAGTAATAATGAACTTCTAAGGAATGAATTCATTACATTTGTCCACGAATTGTTCAGCACCAATTCAACTTTTGTTGAGGAGTTAGTCGACTTTCTAGAACAACTTTCTGAAAGTTATATGATGCTGAACAGTGTTAAAAATGTGAAAACACTACCAGGGATGGGTGGCATGTCATTCTTTGATAATCTTGATGACTGGTTAGATATCGTCGGTGAGATAAGAAATGATCTAGACGCTCTCAATACCAGTATCAGTATTTACCGGAATTATCTTTCTGTGATAGATGGAGCTATAAGTCTTTCTAATTACATCGGCATGGATGGTTTTTTACGCTTGAAAATCGACAAAGTCAAGAAAGGATGTAAATATTATTTTCTGGATTTTTTACAAGATATATATGATAAGTTATTTAAGTTTCAAAACACCGATTGGGAAAGTATAAAAGATAATGAGTTTAATTATACAACATGGATAACGGACGAACTCATTGGTAATCATATGTGTGACAACTTTACTAGTACTTCCGAAGGCTATGCTCAGATGAATGTTACAAGTGATGAGGTTGATGCTGGGATGGGGTATATGGTGTATCTCAGAGCAGACAACGAAGGTTCCGTTGGTTACTTTCTACAGTATACACAGACAATAGATGGAGACCCTCCAGAGCTCGAAATTGAGTGAGTATTGTCATCTATATAATTATTTGATTCATTTCGTTCTATTTACTCCAATTAACCATGACAACATTTCTAAAGTTATATCATTTTTATGTCGTCTGGTGTTTACAAAGGCACACGTGAGACATGTCGTCTGGTGTTTACAAAGGCACACGTGAGACATGTCGTCTGGTGTTTACAAAGGCACACGTGAGACATGTCGTCTGGTGTTTACAAAGGCACACGCGAGACATGTCGTCTGGTGTTTACAAAGGCACACGTGAGACATGCCATCGCAACTTTTCTCATTTCAGTACTTTCGGAACTGACTAGTGTATATTTATTGAAATTTACAGTTCTTAAAGATTATAATTATTATCAAAACTAGAGTTTTCCTCCCTCACGCATAGGTGACCATAGCCGATTTTGGCTATCTTGTTTAGGTCCTTTAGTTTTATCGCTCCCAAACACTTTAAGGTTATTTGGCTGACTAATCTTTTGGCTTTTAGTGTACCTGATGAAGGTTCTTCCAGAAATGCGTTGTGTGCATTATATTTGATATCTACGTTTATTAGTAAAATACCACACTCCTTGAATAAATGACAAAAATGTTTGTAATTTCATTCTATGAAAGGTTTTGTCTTCCTATAGTTAAAGGATGTAAAGGAGAAAGTATTGATTACAACTTTTCAATAATGTTATGTCTCAATTTGTGAAGGGTCCGGGTGGCTCAATGAGTTAGGTAGTTGATATTATGCTAGCTCCAAGTGAACAAAATAATTTTTAATTTAAAAAAATGATATAGGCACCGCTTCCATCAGACATCATGTCTCTGCTTTCACATACAAAATATTTATCTATATTAAGGCAATATTCAGTATCTAAATCATACTCTTTAAAATTATCTGTGACAAAATTATAGAGAGAAAAAAGGTGGAGCTATTCTGTCCCTGAGTACCTTTTAGTCGAGTGACATACAAGGATAAAATTGATTTTTAATGCACCTACCTAACACACGGCTATATCATATATCATTGGAAAGGTAAAAGAGTGTAGATTTAAGTTTTCCTGGTCGTAAAAGTTAAATATGGTGCAATTTCTTTTAAATCCGGGTCAAAGGTCAAATATGAAAATTTTCAAATTTAACTCTCATGTTACATAATGAGCTAATTTGAAGCAATTAATTAACGCAGCATGTTTAAATGCGCCATGCATCCAATGTTACTAATATTTCTTCCATTCCAACTCACATCAGTAAAAACAACGAGATGTGTGACGTCATATTGACGTTTTCGTTATTGTAAAACAGCGATGCATGTTATAAAAGAAACTTTTAAAATTGTTTTGAACCATAAATATAGTATATTTGCATTATTATTTATCCAAGCACATATATTTGAAGAAAATAAAAAAAAAATATTTGTGAGTAGGAAGTATAGAAGATAGAAAAAAATATCATCATAAAAAGAATGAAAATGGACATCATTGACAAATCCTCCATAAATCACAATAACTTGGGCCTCCTGTTTGTTGAAAGCCTACCTACCACGTCAAGGTCGGAGGGCCGTATGGTAGGATATTATTGTTTGTTCTTTTTTATTTATTTATTTATTTATTTATTTATTTATTTATTTTTTTATTTATTTATTTATTTTTTATTTTTTATTTTTTTTTAAATTTTCATGGGTTTTGATTGTGGACTACATATATGTATATACATATTTCCTATCCATTAAAATTCACAATTCCATTTCATTTATCCACTGGGGCCTTCAAATTAATCATCAGATGCCGCTTCTTCGTCGTAATCGTCAGGGTTCTGTTGGCTTGTAATTATATTTAAGCATAGATCACTGCCCTGACAAGGATATAATTCTGTACAACAGAGGTTTTGTTCGTTGCAAGCACATTCTCGGCTACATATCTTTCTACCTTTGCACGAACAAATCAAATCTAGAAGGAAGTCTGATGACATCAGACCAGAGAACAAAATTGGAGTTGAACCGTTGCTACCTTTTTGCCAACCGTAGTCATAAGGTGAAGCTACTAGTGGTTTTGCTGGGTGTGATGTCATCCACGTCTTTGTTTGAATGGAAGCTCTCATGACGTGTTGTTTAAATGCCGATTCACTTGGTGGAATGCGAACAATGGAGCAGTCTTTGCTGGTAGCAAGTCTGACACGTAGCTTATTCAGATTGATGTGGCAAGACTTATATTTTGCTTTTGGGTCATACAACTTTGCCACAACTTTTCTTGTAACACATATTGAGGATTGAAGATATGGGTCCTTAAGCTGTGAAAGGTCCGAAAGCTCAGCAGATGAAGATTTAATCAGCTAAAAAACATGTTTTTTCCCAATACCAAAGATAGCAGAAGGGGTATCACAACCAGTCAGAGCATGAACCGCTGGGAGAATTTCACAAGTTATGCTCGACAGAGAACTACGCAAGTCATGAACTGGTATATATCGCCTACCATCCTTAATGCTAGTAACCGAACCCATCAAGAGCCATAGTTGATCCGTGTTCTGCATGCGTGGATAGTAATGGACACAAAGAACTAGCATATCAGTGTCTGAACATTTGATAATGATTCTGCCTTTAACACTAGACTTACCAAATTGTTCGTCAGCATGAAGGGCATGCAAAATAATTCTAGTATCTGCCTCTTCTTGGATACTGAACAAATCTACACAGTATGTAACTTGATCACCTGCTATTTTTTTTCACGACCTCTGGATTCCGGAAAGTCCCTGCTAAATATAAAGTTTGTCCAATAAGCAAGGGATTATCGGCTTTGACGAACTTTGAAATAAATTCTCCAAGAAAGCTGATCAATTCCTGTTTATTTCTATTGTTCGACAAGAATTTTTTCCAGTCTGGGATGCTGCTGCCTTCATTTACATGATCGATCCTGTGCCCACCAGCTGCTTGAGAGCGACGTTCTCTTTCAGCAGATTTGATAGAGTCCTTAAGGTCATGCCTATCAAAGATATCTACAATTGTTTCCGCTGACTGAAAGAGCATCAACAAATGTCTCAAATAGAAGATCGCCAGATCACCAAAATTGGAGAACTTTTTCACATCTAAAGATTGAATAATGCCCATACCATCTCAGATTAAAACTGTAAGTGTTTTGTCAAATGAAGGAAGAGTGAAAGATGGACATACCTCACGTTCAAGTTCATGAGTAAGATCAGCCTTGACACATCGTGGAACAGGGAAGTCGGTATGGGTCCAATAGGGAAAGAGAGTAGTTTTTTCCACAGTAACATCATCTCTGCATGTCGTCAGTGCTAATTCACGACGAAATACAAGTTCTGGATTGATGTTTCCCTGTACTGTCTCTCCTGATCGGCATTAATCAATTCAGGAGGGTGTTGCTGAATGTCGAACGGGTTGATCATTTTCTCCTGCAAATGGCTGATTAAGTCTGCGACTTGCTGTTCATCCAGTTTCATAGATGCCGATGTATTCATCGTGAGTTTCGTCGTCCGCGGTAACCAACCCCGATCTGACTTTCATTGCTGCACTGAAGTGTCCCACGATATGTCATGTAATGTTCCATCTTATCAGTGCAGATTTCTTTCTGATGAGACCAACAATACCACCGTTACTCTTGCTATCTTTAATGATGATCTTTGTCTTTTCTGTTGCCATGTCACTCTACACTCCGTTGAAGGAACCAGCTTTCTGTCGAATAGCACAGAAACCTGCCTCGAAGCGTGATTCAACTTCTGAGGGGAGACTGAGCATGTCAAAGAGGTATATAGGAGTCCATCTACAGTAATTATTCCTGTTGGTCACAAAAAAGAATGGGAGCATAGAACGAACCGAACTCAAATGCATTGACCATATACCGTTTCTCTCTGCTCTTATATTTTGGAGCATAATACTAGCTGCTAGCAGGAACATGTCCCAAAATCTAAATGTCCGGGAAACAGCACACCCCATTCGCCAAAGTCTTTCATCAGAGGTGCAAGATGCGCTTCAAATAAAGAATTCAGAACAGCAATATCTTCATTCCATGAGGACATATCGTCAGTGAATGTTTCATGGCACCTCAGAAGGGCGTCCCAAAATAGATCTGGTATTTCAGTGAGATGTTCTGTTGTTCCACACCGTCAAAAAATGATGCAAGCCATAACGACATTACTGCTTCATATGTCAGAGTAAGACCTCGCACTGCTCTGTTAAATTGTTTACCAGAAAGCATCTGTTCTACTGTGCATGCAGCGCATACACCTGAATCAACGAGTAGATCAGCCAGACCACCATCGCCCCAAAGTTTGCCAATAGACGTGATAAAGCATGCTAAGGTGTGGAATCCGCCTAAACGAATGATATGATTATGAAATTCAAGAGGTCTGGACCATTTTATCTGCTATGCAATAGCAAACAACTGCTGGTCAAAGGTCTGAACAGAATACTGCTGCCCCGCTTTACAACACATATGCATTTCAACACACTTTTTTAATTTAAATTTTTTTTAAAAATATTTTGTGCATTTGAAATGATAATTTGACTTTTACTCTGTCGTGTTTAAAGGCTTTGTGTTTGAAAAATATGCAAGCTGTCCAATCGATTTCGGAAGCTCTAGATCGTATCACAATAGTGAAAGTATCTTCATTTGATGATGGATTCTGATTGCATGATGCTGAAGTCGGACGTGTGGATTTAAAGTTGGAACATGTTGACAGGTTTTGCTTACTGGTAAACGCTTTGTAGCAGCTTTTGTGATATTTGGTATTTCAAAATGGAGCATTTTCGACAGTTATATATTCGCCAACAAGTCTTCTGTAAACTTCATCCTTCCGTTTATTCACGGCAGAAATAAAAGTTGACCTTCCCTTAGTAGTTGAAATACAAAGCCGTTCTGTCGTAAATACTTGACAAATGATACAACGTTGCCAATCGATGGAAGGTCTGCCTTTTTTAGCAGGTGGAGGCGTTAATTTGAGTACAAATTGTAGACATTACACGGATTTTTTATTTTTCCGGCACGGATTCAACAATTAGTGAACGCCCTTAACACAACACTTATCAACATTATATTCACTTTATAATGTGTGCTTTAATGACTTTATTTGACCAGAGCTATTGTTTCAAACAATTAACATACAAAAAACTATCAAATAAGTATATAAATGTTGCTAGTTAAACGATTTCAGTCGCACATACATTCTAGCATTATAATATAAAGGTAAACACATCCCTTTTTATATTCTGAATAAAATAAACCCCGGGAAGAATTGTTCATCTGCGAAAACCATTTTTGTATAAATTGATCGTTCAACTTAGAAGATATCAAGTTTTTCAAAACATTTAAAAGTTTAATATATTGTTTAACTTGCCGATAATATAGATTAATTGGTAAAACAATTTTATAGTATACATTGTAATTATGAAAATGACATTTTGCAACACATTGTATTGACCTGTTTACCGTGGAGAAATGGCGTTTAAAAAAGTATAATTAACATAATTGAAGGATAAACCTACTTCTCTAGGAGGGGTAAAGTAATTATCATTTTTCGTTTTAACGTTTCCAAAAAACTATATATTAACTCAGAAAAACAATTATTATTATATTTTATTTTGTCTTCAATTCTTAAAATGATGTCAAAATAAAGTTAAAAATCTGTCTTTTTGTCGTTAAAATGGTTGACATCTGGCATCTTTTATCATAATACCAGCTAACACTGTCTGAATACTCTACCCTGTCGTATTTTCCTGGAGTGTTTGTATATTTCCGGAGCGTATTGTGCATGGAAATTGGACTACATTAGTTCCTAATTAACCCTAAAGTTCCGTTATATACTTCTTGCAGTCCAATCTAAGTAAATACAAATAGAATATGCCTGAGAATGCAAACCTACCTGCTTTCTGCCGCTCCAAAATCACCGTCCCCGCGGGGACGGGGATGCCGATCGCCGTCCCCATATGTTGTATTGATCACGGTGGTCTATATTGCTTTCTGCAGCGATCAGTCTAGATGTGCATTTTGGACAATCTATTTAATTTATATTTAATAGATAAACAAAACCACTGATATTTGTTCAATTTTTAACGCTGATTTAAGCTTTAGTCGCAACAAATTTATATTTTTTTCTTTAAACTGTCGAAACATAACATTTATTTAACTGTAACATTCACCTCCTTTTTTCCCTTTTTTCTTGTTTAAATCAATGATCAACAATATTCCAGAATCAAACAAATGAATAAATATAACATAGCATCTTTCCTTTACATTGTCAAGATTCTATATTTATAAACTATTGACCTGAGTAACCTTGCTAAACCATGCTGATTCAGTGTGTTTTAAATCGGTCATCTAATCAGGACGCTCATTATTGTCCAAGATAAAAATATATCGCTAAAATTAGCTGTGAATATTTCTAAAACTTCAATTCATAAATTTATATATAGAATAGAAATCGGAGATATTTCGTCATAAAACTTCACACATAGTTTTGTCTATCATATTTTTTGAAGACAAACATAAACTTGTATTGCATTTATCAATATTTTATGAGTACCAACAGTTTTCTTCAACACCGTATCTGTTCACGTGACTACACATGCTACTCACAATGACCCGTGACCCAGATTAGCAGGTATCAGGAATCTTTTCTGTATATGGTATATAATAAATGATTGCGAAACGGCAACGGACTGTCAGTTCGGAATTAGCTTGCTAAGTGTAAAAATGGTAAAATCTAGTATTTTTCAGTGAGTCCAACATTTATAATAAGCTTTAGGAACTGAAAATGAATTTTATGAACAGTTTGCGTTTGGTTATCGACAAAAATGATAAAATTAATAATTATAAAGTGAAAAGATGTGACTGATTATCTGAAATAACGATAAAATGGTAGCAAAACTGATTTATTATCTACAAAAATGAAATTATTTACACATTACAGACGTGTTTCATACTTTCTTATGTCCTTAGCAGAAAATCAACCCATTATGTTTACAAAAAATGTTATGAATTGGAAATAATATACGTTTAAATGTATATAGTATTTTGCGCATTTGAAATGATAACTTGACTTTAACTCCAATTTTACAAAAAACGCACCATACGATTTTCTTACGACCGGGCATACTCGAAAGTATAGACATTTGGCTATTACTAGTAAAAAAATCAGCTGTGTGTTAGATAGGTGCATTAAAGTAAAAAACTAAGCGTCTTTTCTGAAAATGTCACTCGACTATTTGGCCAAATATTCTCTTATTATTTAAAAAAAAATCTTCTTTTCTTTATATTTTTCACAATGTATCTATAGATAATTTGTATCATTCCTTTTTTCCTTTTTGGGTAGTAAAATAAATAAAAAAAAAATGGGAACTGATAGAAATAATTAACAGAAACAAGGCAAAAACTAATGTATTATATTCCTTGTTCAATGCAGCACATTATGGTTAGAAAGTGTTTGTTTTATTATCTTAGCTAAAGAAATAATAATTACAAAAATTGCATGCAAATGAAAAATGATTAAATTTAACTATCTTTTCTTATTATGGGGCATAGGAGTCGGTGGCAAGCGGCATGTCCCCCCCCCTTTTGTCAAAATTTAAAAAGCTGGATTTTTAGTACAGAGGCATAATATATTCATTCATCCGAATGACATTTTTTCTTTTATATCATTTGATTTTTTGTTGTTGCTGATCAGTTTTTAAACCTGGCCGCTTTTTCTGGTCCACCCTCACATGAAACTAGTCCCACAATTTCTGGTCAACTCCTACTCATCTGCTAATTCAATGCATGTCTAGACACCATCCAAAAATGTTTCCGAGATAGAAAGGGTCAATAGTAAGTTAAAACTGACCAACATCTAAAATATTTTTATTTTTATTTTAAGACTTTTTGGTATGCAGTTATATTCAAGAACATGTGTTGAGAAAGCCATCTTATACATGGTAATATATTTACAGATGTCGATTGAATTGTATGAAGAAAACAGCAGTTACGTCTATAATGTCTTTGGTAGCTGTCTGTCCGTCATGTTCTCTCACAGAATTACTCGACGCTACATTCACATGGGATTTTAAATACTTTCCTTTAGACACACGTATAGCAGAGACGTATCCTGACTGGGAATCATTGATGTTATCAGGTGATAAATTAATTTGATGTGTTTAAGAGATTTTGATTGCATAAAAAATTGATGTTATTTTCCATAAACACAATTTTTAACCGGAAGTCACATGTTGGGGACTCAATTGGGATTTGTTTTTTAATTTTAATTTTTTTAAGCAATTATTGTCCGTCAAAATATTTTTAGGGCAAGAAAAAAATTAATTAGGAATCAATTTATAAGGATTGATCACAATTTTTTGTTCGGTTCATTCGAAATAAACTAAAAAATGTGATACACGCCCTTGCGTAAACCGCTTCGCGGGTTACACAGTGTATACCACATTTTTGAGTTTATTTCTTCATGAACCGAAAAACAATTGAGATCAATCCTTAAAACAAACACATGTGGTTAGTGGTAATATGCACTGATTATATAGGTAATCAGAAATCCATCTACCATACGATCATGACCTTGACGGTCCCTAGAAAGCAATGGAAGAGTGTATACTTGAATAATGCTTTTAAATTACTTCAGGTATCTCGGTATTAACATATCCACTCAAAATACCTTGCTTGAGATAAATCTTCAGAACAATGAGTTCTATCCTATGAACTTAGGCATTTTGAGTGGAGAATTCCTACCTAAATGTTATTAGAAACAATATATTTCATTGCATCAGGCCTAAATAGGACGATCTGTTTGTTTTCCAGCCCATTAACTATAGGCCATATGAGGATTTGTCATCATTTGATACCAATTTAGTAAAATGTTCACATGTTCAGCTTTTCAAAAGCCACTTTATAGTAATTTCAAATCTCAATACTTCATACACTCGTACCCACTCCATTAAAAGGGCAAATTACAGAACCAAAAGGTAAATTATTTATTTGTATTTCAGATATTACGACCAGAAAATTTGTATTGAAGGCAGGTTTACAACAGAATCAAGGCTATATTGTAGAAGCTAATATACTACTTCAGTCAGGAAGACTAAGTAAAAGCATCTGGATCGTAAATACAGATTATCTCCCTTATGGGGGAACCTGTTCAACAAAGAAAAGTCGATATTTTGGTGTGTATTATATATAATATTCACAGTTTTCTAATGTCTACCAATCGTATTTTGTCGTATTTCAAAAGCAAACATTTACCTGAAATTCAACAATATTTCCACAATGATATCAAATTCCATTCCCGGGTTTAGAGAGTCCTTTTCTTGTGTAATAAAATACCAATACTTTGTCCTCAAACTTTTACTACCAAATTTATTTATCTCATTTGAAGATAAAGACCCCTTTTAGTCTGAAAACACAAAATAAAAAAAATCAAATGTTTTAACATCAAAGTGTGGTATTGATTCAAAGATGATGTTGCATTTCATCCATCATCAATTTATCAATGTGATGTTTTATATGTATGGGATATTTTAAAATGAGGCTGAAATCTTTGTGTCAATAGAGTTTCAGTTATACAGTCTATAAGGAACAGACACGGACTGAAATCGAAGAATCATACGATCGGTCTCACCACGCCCTCACTCGAAAGAGAGTTCCTGTCCGTTGAAGTCGTCACTTTAATGCCATACAAGACGTTTTATTGGCTTTTTGTTGAATAAATATTATGAAATAAACAATAATAATGTTTTCTTTAGCGTTTAAAAAACGTATATCAAATTGAGTGTGACGCATTTGTGGAATAGCTTTCAACATGTACGCCCATAGTCAAACAACTGGAGAGCCAAAATAGTATAAAAGTTTTTGAGCAGGAAATCCAAAAATGCCTAAACAACAAAAATCGGCTAAGTTCACATACAAGATATAAGATATTTTATTTTCCAATCATGGAGCCCTGTAATGGGCAGAATAATCATTTACAAATTAAAGAACATAAAATACACATATTATTTGTAATAATTAAATATGCCTTGTAAAAAAAACCTTAGTTGTAATAAGTATTACATTAGAAATTGTAAATTTTAATAATAAAGATATCTTATAAATAAAACAGTGACAACTGGGTGGAGATACCTCAGTAACTAAAAGTTCACCAGCAGAGGTATCTGTAAGCCATAATATTGTCCTGTGAAAATGTGTCCGATTGTATCTTTTTCAAATGAAAAATCCCCAACAGACCAAAAGAAGTCACCTCTGCGCTTTATTCCGTCCTCGGACTTTATCATAGAAAACAATTGTAACAGAGGACAATATTTCACGGTGGACACTATTTAATCCTACATATCGACCCAGTGATAGTAATAATATGTCGATACAACATTTAGTGCACATGACGTGTTTGTTTCTGGAATATCCTTCAATATGTACGCTGAAAGTCAAAAGATTAGAAAGCCAAATAATTTTAAGAAATAGTTTGTTTTAGCAAGAAAATCATAGGTCCTAAACAGGGTAGCAAAAACTGGATAAGGTTACATATGTTTGAAGGAGGAAGACTTGTTTTTATTAATAATTTATCTTTTGAGGAACTGTACATTTCAATGATAAATATATCGCCGAAACACTCAGACTATTGGCATGAGCGGATTGATTTTTTTTTATTGTGTTGAATTGTCCTTCTTCTGTTTAACGGTTTTACAAGCACACAGCTTAAACCAAGCTTAAACACAAAAAAGTATTAAAACTGTTCTTTGATGAAATTATATCCGTATTGTAGCGGACCAAATTGAAGTGATGGCTTCTGGATGGAAAGATGAAGGATTTAGAAGTAAGAAAGATTCCAAAGTGGATTGGAAAGAACAACTTAACTATCGTATAGATCAAGTTAACAGCGAAGGATCATCTCTTCTTTATTATGGCTGTATGTATAAATAGTAGATATAAAATATTCCATTCACAGTCAGAGGGCATCCCTCCACTATCAATTATTACCAATGTGTGTATAATATCTTCCATATGCCCGAATTACAAGGAAATAAGGGAACTATCATATAAATCTAATAAATGTAAAAACTTCAATATCAACCAAAATTGTAATCTCGAATTTAAATGGATTCGTAATAGAACACAAGTAAAACGTAGATATCAAATTTAGTGCGCACGACGCGTTTCTGGAATAACCTTCATCAGGTACGCTCAAAGTCAAAAGATTGGAATTCCAAAAAAAATAAATAAATCCAAAATCAAATATCAAAGCCGTAGAAAGAGACAAAATGGATACCTATAGCACACAAATACATGACCACTTATTTTCCTGAATTGATACATGCAATTAAAAAAAATGGCGGCTTAGGATAATTTGAAGGACCCAAGCCTCCCCTCTAAGAAAAAAAAATATATATGATTTGTCTGTGACTATTCCTATTGCAGATGAAGAGTTGAGCCACATAAAGATTAAGTCTGGACTAGTGGCGGATAATTACCAAGTAACTTTAGAAGTTCAGATTTATGATATATTTAAAGATTATGCTACCTGTACCATAGTTATAGATAACGTAAGTCTAAGAAGAACGAATTGTCTCTAGTTATAAATGACGTAAGTCTAAGAAGAACAAATAGTCTCTGGTTATAGATAACGTAAGTCTAAGAAGAACAAATTGTCTTTAGTTATAGATAACGTAAGTCTAAGAAGAACATATTTTCTCTAGTTATAGATAACGTAAGTCTAAGAAGAACAAATTTTCTCTAGTTATAAATAACGTAAGTCTAAGAAGAATAAATTGTCTCTAGTTATGAATAACGTAAGTCTAAGAAGAACAAATTGTCTCTAGTTATAAATAATCTAAGTCTAAGAAGAACAA
>MJUT01044294.1:152046-194484 GCA_002080005.1 Gigantidas platifrons | reverse complement strand
ACTTTGTCGAGAGTATAAATACTACCAATGCTACTGATGATACCAGTGATATGACGATAATGGAGAAAGCTTATATAGCAACACAGATTGCTTTAAAGAAACAGCTTGCTGCAGCAGATAACACTCTAGATGTATGGGACATTATAAATTACAAATCTACTTTAATTCTTAATGTTGTCAATCGTTTTGAATAGAAAAAAACAAGCCATGAAATCAGTTTTTACTTTATGCTATTAAGTTGTCATTAAGCCATTGTTCAACAGTTTCATTGTCTGCATCTTTTAGATGAAAAATAATTATTCACATTAATTTCACCGATTTAAATATTTTACAATTAATAAATACTTTTAATATGATCTTAAATCTGTTCTAGGTACAGCGTGAGGCACCAAATATTTTCGATTCAATAGCCACCTTAGGGACTATTTTAGAGGTATTGAATTATCGCAAACAACTGCCAGTCAATATCAAGAAAGAAGGAATTAGTACAACTGTAGATAAACATACAGTACCAGACATAATGAAATCTGGATGGTCACAGGATTCTGTCAAGATTAGTTTTGTTGCTGGATCAAATGTAAACGTGATGGATGAACACAAAATGCAGGTTTGTAGGACCAAGGTTTCCACCATCACAAGCTAAATGGATCCATTGCAAAATGTAGACATATTTAATATGTATCTATGCAAATGAATTACACCAACACTACATATACACACACAAGAGACGGACATGCACACTTATATCAGTACACAAATGAAAGCATAATTGCAGGGACGTAGGAGTGGGGACAAGGGGGACACGCTGCCTTCTCCCAACACTTGTTTTGGCAAAAATTTAAGAGTAACCTGAATTTTAAATCATGGGAGCCAAAAAAAAAAAAAAAAGAAGACAATTGTTATTTAAGGGAATAGTTTGAAGCCAAATAACATTTTCCTTTCTTGACAATTTTGAACACCCCGCCTGCCCACTTATCAGTCCCCTCCGAAAACTTGTCGTCACCCCACCCCACTTTCGGTTCATGCCCATGACTCTGACGTGTATAACATACATGTGTATATATGCTTTCAAGACATAGACGAAAGCATATTCCTATATACATGTATACACAAGTCAAAGGCACGGTCATATAATTTATATGTACAGACAGTTAATGTCCACGACTGGCATGTATGTATATATACACACAAGACATGATCAAGGATACATGTATATAGATACACATGACAGGAAGCTACAGCTTCCTTTGCACCATTTCCTGATATTTACCTCAAATTTGACACAATGGTCAACCTCAGATGACCTCTCCATTGGAGTCAATAACTGATGACTTTTAGGAAAGATCATTGTATTCTCCTGAGTGCACATTCCAAGTAATATTGAAAGACTATTGAAATATTGATGTATAACGTCACTGTCAACAACAACTATAAAGACTTACATACTATTACACCTTGTCTGGACGAGAGTAGCTGCAAATCTAACTATTGATGCTAAATGATTACAGCCACACTGATGGCAGCAGACAATAGGTACAATAACTATGTTGATTGTCAATTGGAAAATGAACACTAAATTTCTCTCAATACAACTCTAGTCATTGATACACTTGATCAAATCCAACTGTATTGGCACAATTTTAATAGTTAAAGATCCTGCCTCAAATTTTGTTAAATATTTTTATTATGTAGGTAACAGTATATGAAGACAATCCATATGCGTGGGACAAAGAAGAATCCAGACTTATATCCTCTGATACCGTAACAGTGTCCATCGGTAATAGTGGGGACGCAGCTAAACCATCAAAAATCAAATTTCAAAACTCTGCATCATCATCATCATCATCGAATGGTAATCAAACTGTCCAGGTTGCTATTTCATCTGACCCTGAGGAGAAGACTCATCAAACTATATACTACAAAATGTATTTGAGAAATCCAGGAGATAGCATTATCGTTTCTATTAGCAACGCTGAAAGTTCCCTCAGACATGTTGTATATATACGTGATAGTGCTCATCCGACAGAGGTAGACTATGATTGGATGAAGGTAGTTGAATCAGAGCACTGGTTATCGTCAGAGGCATTCCAGGTGATGGTTGATGCAGATCTATTCCCAGAGCCAACCGTTGTATATGTTGGTATAGTAATGACATCAGGTTAGTAATATCTTATGATTGGATATTACAAAAATGACATAGAAAAGTTTGAATTTGTAATCAAAAGCTGTAAATCGAAGAATACCAAAGTGACAAACAACAATCTACAAACCATTAAAGAGAAAACTAAAGAGTGATCAATGTAGGATTAGATAGTGTCCACCGTGAAATATTGTCCTCTGTTATAATTGTTTTCTATGATAAAGTCCGAGGACGGAATAAAGCGCAGAGGTGACTTCTCTTGGTCTGTTGGGGATTTTTCATTTGAAAAAGATACAATCGGACACAATATCACAGGACACTATTATGTCTTACAATCAACACGAACCCCACTATAAACTGGGGTTAAATTCAGATGCTTTGGAAGGGTTAACAATTCCTTCTGTAGGATTAAATAGTGTCCACCGTGAAATATTGTCCTCTGTTATAATTGTTTTCTATGATAAAGTCCGAGGACGGAATAAAGCGCAGAGGTGACTTCTTTTGGTCTGTTGGGGTTTTTCATTTGAAAAAGATACAATCGGACACAATATCACAGGACACTATTATGTCTTACAATCAGCACGAACCCCACTATAAACTGGGGTTAAATTCAGATGCTTTGGAAGGGTTAACAATTCCTTTCTCCAATGAATGTAATTTGAAATATATTGTAACTGCATATTGCATTGTACAATACTGATATTTGTGGAGGAAACATTCATCACTGATGGTTTACATTAAAATAATACAAATATCTTGCAGAAATGTTGAAAAGTAGGCGTTATGTATTGTGAAAAATAACAGAGTTATATATGATAACGGTTGAAAATGACAATGATAGCATATAGAGAGTTATAAATAAATCATGTGTAATAAATTAATGTTAAATATTGTTTTCAGCTGGCAACATAACAGGATCATCACGAAGGAGAAGGTCGGCATCACTTCAGAATACAACCATTATAGAATACAGTATAACAGCTGGTACAACAGGTTGTAGAGTGTGGAACAATGCTACACAAAAGTGGGATAAAAACTCTTGTAAGGTACGTATTATCTCTCCGAAGTGGTATAAACAAACAATTAACCCTTTGATGTTAATGTATTTTAGAAGCAAGATCAACAAAAACTCTTTTAAGAAAAGTGTTATCTCAGTGGATGGATACAACTCTTGTTCGTTGTTATCTCGCTAAGTTTAGTGTTATATCAGAGTATAATACAAAATTATTTTTTTAGGCAAATGTTTTACCTGAAGTGGGATAAAATACTCCTGTTAGGTAAGTGTTATCTCATATGTGGGATAAAATACTCTTGTGAGATAGGTGTTATCTCATATGTGGGATAAAATACTCTTGTGAGATAAGTGTTATCTCAGATGTGGGATAAAATACTCTTGTGAGATGAGTTTTATCTCAGATGTGGGATTAAATACTCTTGTGAGATAAGTGTTATCTTAGATGTGGGATAAAATACTCTTGTAAGATAAGTGTTATCTCAGATATGGGATAAAATACTCTTGTGAGATAAGTGTTATCTCAGATGTGGGATAAAATACTCTTGTGAGATAAGTGTTATCTTAGATGTGGGATAAAATACTCTTGTGAAATAAGTGTTATCTCAGATGTGGGATAAAATACTCTTGTGAGATAAGTGTTATCTCAGATGTGGGATAAAATACTCTTGTGAGGGAAGTGTTATCTCAGATGTGGGATAAAATACTCTTGTGAGATAAGTGTTATCTTAGAAGTAGGATGACAAATTTAGTGCTCATGAAACTTTTCTGGAATAACCTTCATCAGATACGCTCGAAACCAAAATATCTGAAAGCCAAGCAACTTAAAAGTTTCTTGAGAGCAAGAAAGCTAAACAGGAAAGCCAGAATCGGCTATCTTGGTTTAAATGATAATTATGTGATTTAAGAACTGCATATTTTGATCAAATATATCAAATAAACCATGTTAGTACCGAAGCACTGACTACTGGGAGGACCCAGTATACCCTAAGGTGTAAGATCAAAACATATATGACGTAGTTGATATCACAGAGGTTGGATTAATAAAAACTCCATAAGGTCAGTGTTTTCTCACTTTTGAGACAGACCCGTTCCTATTTTTAGCGATGTGAGATTGTCTTATCTTGCACTAGTGCAAGACAAAAAAATCACGTGCGTTTTACCGGCAAATCCATGCTGTACAGTTTATGTCAACTGCCCCCCAGTTCTCCATGCTTCACCAATAAAACCACGATTCTATTACATAAGTATCTTTTTAAATTAATGTATGTATACTATTCTGCTAGCTAACAATTTAACTATCGTGCACCTTTCGTGTTTCACAGTGTATGACTCTCTTCCAGTCGTTTGTTTACTTTGAGTAAATAATAGAGTGCTCTCCCTTGTTAGTAACTAACGCTACCTCCCTTTGGCCAAATTCAAATATTTTTTCACAGCCACAGGATCGTTGTAGTAGTGTTGAGTTACATTTATCATATATTTATTAAATACATTGTATTTTATTATGAAATACATTTAAAATATTGCCAAGACACGGATGCATATGAATAAATTGAATATTTACTTCAGCAATGGAAACAAAATTTGCGGGAAAACGCTCGATTGGGAATGTAAACAAAACAATTAGGCGAGCCTCGTCAGCGAACGATTGAAATCTTACCCTTGGGTGTCGGAGATTTCCCTGTCTTGCACTTTTGCCGGTGTTAGATTCTATATATCTCAGAAGTGGGATAAATACCTTTGTACGACAAAGGCTATCTCCGAAATTGGAGCTTGATAGGGGTTATCTCAGAAGTGGGATACACAATCTTGCTAGACAAGTGTTATTTCAAAGTGGGATAAACAATCTTGTTAGACATGATGTGTTATTTCAAAGTGGGATAAACATTCTTGTTAGACAAGTGTTATTTCAAAGTGGGATAAACATTCTTGTTAGACAAGTGTTATTTCAAAGTGGGATACACAATCTTGTTAGACAAGTGTTATTTCAAAGTGGGATAAACAATCTTGTTAGACAAGTGGAATAATAACTCATGTGAGTTGGGTAAAACTTTGTAAGATATAAAGCCATCTCAGAAGAGGAATAATAACTTTTGTCAGTTGGGTAAAACTTTGTAAGATAAACCAACCCAGAAGAGGAATAATAACTCTTGTGAGTTGGGTAAAACTCTGTAAGATAAGCCATCTCATAAGTGCAATAATAACTCTTCTGAGTTGGGTAAAACTTTGTATGGTAAGTTATCTTAGAAGAGGAATAATAACTCTTGTGAGTTGGGTAAAACTCTGTAAGATAAGTCATCTCAGAAGTGCAATAATAACTCTTCTGAGTTGGGTAAAACTTTGTATGGAAAGTTATCGTAGAAGAGGAATAATAACTCTTGTGAGTTGGGTAAAACTTTGTAAGATAAACCATCTCTGAAGTGGAATAATAACTCTTGTGAGTTGGGTAAAACTTTGTAGGATAAACCAATTCAGAAGAGGAACAATAACTCTTGTGAGTTGGGTAAAAAACTCTGTAAGATAAACCATCTCAGAAGAGGAATAATAACTCTTGTGAGCTGTGTAAAACTTTGTAAGATAAACCATCTTAGAAGAGGAATAATAACTCTTGTGTGTTGGGTAAAACTTTGTAATATAAGCCATCTCAGAAGAGGAATAATAACTCTTGTGAGTTAGGTAAAGCTCTGTAAGATAAACCAACTCAGACGAGGAATAATAACTCTTGTGAGCTAGGTAAAACTTTGTAAGATAAACCAACTCAGAAGAGGAATAGTAACTCTTGTGAGTTAGGTAAAACTCTGTAAGATAAACCAACTCAGACGAGGAATAATAACTCTTGTGAGTTGGGTAAAACTTTGTAAGATAAACCAACTCAGAAGAGGAATAATAACTCTTCTGAGTTGGGTAAAACTTTGTAATATAAGCCATCTCTGAAATGTAATAATAACTCTTGTGAGTTGGGTAAAACTTTGTAAGATAAGCCATCTCAGAAAAGGAATAATAACTCTTGTGAGTTAGGTAAAACTCTGTAAGATAAACCAACTCAGAAGAGGAATAATAACTCTTGTGAGCTAGGTAAAGCTTTGTAAGATAAACCATCTCAGAAGAGGAATAATAACTCTTCTGAGTTGGGTAAAATTTGTAATATAAGCCATCTCTGAAATGGAATAATAACTCTTGTGAGTTGGGTAAAACTTTATAAGATAAGCCATCTCAGAAAAGGAATAATAACTCTTGTGAGTTAGGTAAAACTTTGTAAGATAAACCAACTCAGAAGAGGAATAATAACTCTTGTGAGTTAGGTAAAGCTCTGTAAGATAAGCCATCTCTGAAATGGAATAATAACTCTTGTGAGTTGGGTAAAACTTTATAAGATAAGCCATCTCAGAAAAGGAATAATAACTCTTGTGAGTTAGGTAAAACTTTGTAAGATAAACCATCTCAGAAGAGGAATAATAACTCTTCTGAGTTGGGTAAAACTTTGTAATATAAGCCATCTCTGAAATGGAATAATAACTCTTGTGAGTTTGATAAAACTGTGTAAGATAAGCCATCTCAGAAAAGGAATAATAACTCTTGTGAGTTAGGTAAAACTCTGTAAGATAAACCAACTCAGATGAGGAATAATAACTCTTGTGAGCTAGGTAAAACTTTGTAAGATAAACCAACTCAGAAGAGGAATAATAACTCTTGTGTGTTGGGTAAAACTCTGTAAGATAAACCATCTCAGACGAGGAATAATAACTCTTGTGAGCTAGGTAAAACTTTGTTAGATAAGCCATCTCAGATGAGGAATAATAACTCTTGTGAGTTGGGTAAAACTCTGTAAGATAAACCATCTCAGAAGAGGAATAATAACTCTTGTGAGTTGGGTAAAACTTTGTAAGATAAGCCAACTCTGAAGTGCAATAATAACTCTTGTGAGTTGGGTAAAACTTTGTAAGGTAAGTTATCGTAGAAGAGGAATGATAACTCTTGTGAGTTGGGTAAAACTCTGTAAGGTGCGGGATAAAACTCCAATGAGGTTAGTGTCATCTCAGAAGTGGGACAAACAACTTCTGTGAGATAAGGGTTATCTCCGAAGAGGGAAATTTTTAGTTGTCACAGCAATATCTGGATTTATTTGAGGATAATTCCAACAAAAATATATATGATATTTTGTGGTTTTCAAAACATTTGTAGTGTGTTATTCGTCCATAAGAAGATTAGCTTCGCTGTATGGAATGACAAAAATAAATCAAAATCTTATCACTGTATAGATTTCTAAAATTATTGGTTTTTATTTAATCCTGAAATATGTCAACATTTTAGCCAACGACAGAAACAACCATGACAGAAACAGTATGTGAGTGCAGTAATCCACCAGGGAACAGTTTCGCTACAACATTCTATGTACCACCAAACACCATCGATTTCAGTTCTGTTTTCTCTAAGTTTGATATTAGTAACAGTGCTGTATTGTTCACGGTTGTTGGACTCATTGTATTGTTTATAATCATCTGTATCTGGGCATATCGACAGGACAGGAAAGATCCGGAAAAGGTGGGTATAAAAATATTAAACAGTTTCATTGGTCTAAACATATTTCACTGATTGAACTTTGTATAATAATTTTGACCTTTACTAATGTTCAAAATCAAAGTTCATATAGTAGAATACATTTGATCTTCTTCATGTTACACACCAGCAAAGTATTGTGTAAATATGAAGCCATCCACTCAATCTAAAACAATAATTAAAGACCATGTGCATGCTATATACATAATGAACAACTGATCTGAATACCACTTGATGAATATCATTACATTCATAATGAACTGTTATTAGTTATTCTAATGTAGTTGTTTAATATCCCTGGTTTGTGATTGGATAATGCTGTAATTTTCATGGTATCAATTCCACGGTTGAAAATCATGAGATATTTTAGACGATTGCCGCTTAGGTCGTCTTGTGAACAATGTAGCAACACACACGATTACATTTGAATAGATATAACTGAATTGTATTTGAATATTTTACGGCATCAATTGTCGATTTAATGGTCGCAAATATCCGTTTACAGGCTCCGCTAACGCGTCGCCAGTAAACTCAATTTGCCACCATCAAATCTCCAATTGATGCTGGGAAATTATCAAATACAATACATTTATCTCCTAAATGACACACGATCACTTTTATTCTGCATTTGTTCTATTTGAGCAGTCAAATTACATTGACTGGATGCATTTTTGTTATATACGGTCACTGGCCAATATATAACTAAAAAGGACGAGAACGATGATTGTTTCTGCTCCTTTTAGACAATTTGACAGTTGTTTTTGGATATTTATCAATGCAGCATAAACACAATAATATCTATATTGTCGGAAAATATGGATTTGCACTCGCTGCAAAACGGGACAGAAAAACTCACCAATAGCTGGCTTTTTCTACCTGGTTCTCAAGTTCGTGCAAATAAATTTTATATTTCCCGACAATGTACGTATATTGTCTGTATATACCACGACGGTCAGTGCCCTTGTTATAAAGAGGTAGTTTCTATATAAAATATATAAACATGTTATTTATAATTTTTTCAATGTGTCGTATCATATCTTGCAGACAATATACCATTTGATGAGCGCCAGTAATGTTATTTTTCGGTCTGCCGTATCCTATCTTCCAGACAATATACCATTTGATGAGCGCCAGTAATGTTATTTTTCGGTCTGCCAAGTCCTATCTTGCAGACAATATACCATTTGATGAGCGCCAGTAATGTTATTTTTCGGTCTGCCGTGTCCTATCTTGCAGACAATATACCATTTTGATGAGCGCCAGTAATGTTATTTTTCAGTGTCCCGTGTCCCATCTTGTAGACAATGCACCATCTGATAATCACTTTTGCATTTTTATTACAGTGGGTCGTGTCCTATCTTGTAGACAATGCACCATCTGATAATTACCTTTACATTTTTATTACAGTGGACCGTGTCCTATCTTGTAGACAATGCACCATCTGATAATTACTTTTACATTTTTATTACAGTGGGCCGTGTCCTATCTTGTAGACAATACACCATCTGATAATTACTTTTACATTTTTATTACAGTGGGCCGTATCCTATTATCTTGTAGACAATGCACCATCTGATAATTACCTTTACATTTTTATTACAGTGGACCGTGTCCTATCTTGTAGACAATGCACCATCTGATAATTACCTTTACATTTTTATTACAGTGGGCCGTGTCCTATCTTGTAGACAATGCACCATCTGATGATTACCTTTACATGATAACAGTATATACTGGACTGAACAGAAACTCGGGGACTACATCTAATGTTAGATTTGTCATAACTGATGAAAAGAAGAGTACAGATGTCCGATATTTAGACGATGGGGAGAATAAGGTAATATATCATACAACACACTTTGTAATAATAATTAATTAACTAAAATGAATTACAAAACACGTCAAGATACTAACGATGCACTATGATAATTATAATACAGTAGAAAAGCTCAAATAAATAGACTATAGGGGGTACACAAATGGTGTATATTCACAAATCAGAACACATATGGAACATATATTCAATTGTCAGTGTAATATAGTGAATTCTATGAATCAAAAGTCAATCTCTTTCATTTGACTAGAAACAGAAATAATGAAACACAAAACAAAAATAACACAATGTTGGAACAAATCCTAATTGCAACTGAAAAATTGTAGAATAAGGTAATATTAATACACTTCGCACAATATAAATCACTTTCCTGGCATGGTACAGGCTTTTCAATAGAAAATGGCTGGGTTTAGCTATTTATAATAGATTAAATGGAATTTTGTAAGTTGCAGCAATTGTTTTATATTATTTTCATAATGTATGATTAAATGTTCTCATGACTAGTACCAATACATTTACAGGGATTTGGAGTTGGTAGTACTAGAAGATTTGTGATGAGTGTGCCAAAACAAATTGAGAATCCAGCCTTTCTCTACATATGGCACGACAACACAGGCAAAGGAAACAATGCGTCCTGGTATCTCAATAAAGTTACACTGGAGGATGTACAGACAAACGACAGGTAATTGTATATTCTTGAGTGTGTAATGAGGTGGGCAATAAATATAATGTCTACTGTAATGACATTGTTAGTTTATTAAATTTATTTGTAATTGGTGAGTGTGTGCTTAGACAGCGATTACTTCAAGTATAATGTCTATATAAAATTCATCATTTATATTAGATTTGCTACCATGAATGTCTGTAAGACGATTTTGAATGCATTTTATTTGATAGAAATATGTAGATATCTGATGACCCATGATTACTTTTGTCTGCTGTCTTTTGTTGGAATCTGTCGGTAAATTACTGGGAAAAAACATATTGAATATATTGTATTTGCTAGTGATCGGTTGGTAGAATATAGCGTGCAGATTACTTTTAGTTTGATGTCTGTTAAAAGGTATGGAATAGACTGTATTTGTTGACAATATGTAGAGAAAAGAAATGATGATGCAGAAACTCCTCCTTGTCCATGATAAAATAATATAAAAAACTACTAGAAATAGGCCTGATTTCAACTCCCAAGTTTTCCGGGGAAACTGCTTGTTCGAGTTCGAGATGAATAGGTGATTTGTGGTTTAGTGTGTTTAACGCCACTTTCAACAATATATCAGTTATATCGTGGCTATCAGTTTTATTTGTGGAGTAAACTGGAGTACGCTGAGAAAGCCATCGACCCGTCACAAGTCAATGACAAACTTTATCACATGATGTTGTATCGAATACATCCCACCATGAATGGGGCTCGAACTCAGAACTTTGATGGTGATAGGCACTGATTGCACAGGTAGTTGTAAATCCAACTACCATACGATCACTTACCACGATGTCCCGAGATAAATAGGCTTCAGTTGTATAAAATAATGTAACAATATATACATTTTAATTTTTTATTATCTCGCTATTTTAGATATTTGTTTCTGTGTAACCAATGGCTGTCAGTAGACCATGACGAAGGCCGAATTCAGAGTATAATTCCAGTGACTGACAAGAAAGAGAAAAAACAGTTTTCCTTCCTTTTCAATGAACAGACCAGAGAGAATGCTACTGATAGTTATCTGTGGTTGTCTGTAGTTCTTCGTCCAGAGCAGAGCAACTTTTCCCGAGTGCAGCGTTTGGCATGTTGCTTAACACTACTGTTCCTAACAATGATTAGTAATGCCATGTTTTTTGGTCAAGACAATAAGAGTAGTCAGATACAGCTTGGCCCTCTCAAATTCAGTTTAGCTAGCATTTATATATCATTTATAAGTTTACTGCTAACAATTCCAGCAATGTTCCTTATAACGTTCCTATTTAGAAACTCTCCACAATGGAAAAAGGACAAGCACATGTCTGACATGGACAGATTAACAATATCAGAGTCTAAAAGTAAACGATTGCCTTGTTGGTGTCAGTTTGTTGCCTGGGGACTAGTTGCAGCATCAGTTGTGTCCTCTGGATTTTTCCTGATTCTGTACAGTATGGAGTGGGGGAAGAGTAAGTCAGAAGAATGGCTACTATGTTTCTTCTTGTCTTTCTTTGAATCAATATTTATCATGGATCCTTTAAAGGTATGTACAGCTATGTATTATAGTATTTTACTGATATAATGGAAGTATCATCATAGTAATGGAGTAAAAAGTTCATACTTCACATTGTATGAATAATAATAGCCATGCACAAGAAGGATATTTGTATTTGTAAAGAGGACAATCATTATTTGAATGCTTGATAGTATTTTTGAAACATTCAACATTACCAGATAAATGTGTATGGTTTAAGGTGTAAGGGTAAATTGTGTAATATGACTGGTGTGAATGGTTTCCCTGTGTGATGTATGGTGTAATGTTGTCAGTGGTAATGTTTCAGGCAATGTATGTAATATTTTACATTTTAGATAATGCATGTACAAGAAGACCCTATGTATATATAAGATATTAAAACCTCAAAGTTGGAGAGGGTATCACATACACTGGTACATTAAATAAAGGATTAATAAACTGTAAAACTATCTTTAGAGACATGCCAAAGGCACCTTACTTTGCAGCATGTTTGTGTGTTCCTCAGTGTTGTGTAAACAGCTGATTATTATCAAATACAACTTACACATATATCTCCTTATAGAGTTAGAAAATAGTGGCTGATATTTCTAGTAGATTTGATATAGCAGTAAGAATCAATCGAACTTATTTCGATTACTTGTGGAATCCAATACATGTATAAACTTTAAATATGAAATTTGGATCATCAATCATAAGAATTGAACAAAAAAATCATACTGAAATAGTATACAGTGGGAATTGTATTAAACAAATTAAAAATATTGTGGATTTAAAAAATATTATAGTGAAGATGACAATGACATAAATAACAATGCAAAGGAACAGTTTTATTGCTTATTTCATCCTATGATTACCTTGAAGTCCTATGTCTTATTGTATTATTCAGATTATTGTCTTGGCCGTTGTGTTTTCATACATTATGAAGATATTTGAGAAGGAACAGAAGGGTGTTTTATACAACAGAGAGGTTTTATTAAAAGAAACTAAGGCTAAAGCAGCTTCACCCGTTACATTTTTCATAGGTAAGTTTACCTTATAATTACCTCTTCTTGACAACTACAGTGTATATGTAAACAAATGGTTTGTCAATATCGATGCTATAAATATATGTATTATCTATACTCTCAAGTATAAGGCAAAATAATAAAACAAAACGCAAATATCAATTTGCCGACAACCCGCCGTACGTGATGGACGCCGGAATTATTATTAACAGAAAAATGTTATGTTACACGTCACTTGTAATCAATTCACAATGTACACAACCAACATTTCACACAAAACTATATATATTGCATAATTAGAATTCCGTCACAGATGGGCAAGGCCGTCCAGGAAAAACCAAAGTAATTTGGAAACCTGTATCCGATGACAATGTTCGAACCCATCTCTGGGCAATCAGGTGTCGGACCTCACCTTAAAATTTTTACAACAAAGATGCAAATAGTAAATAATGTAAGACTAACATACAGACATATTTTTTGTTGTTACACGTATGCACGACGGCTAGAAAGTGAAGAGAACCAAACGAACACCTAAATTCCCAACCACAAGACAATGTTCTCATTGGTCAATTTCAACCATTACTGTGTGAATATTCATTAGTATCAAACCGACAATACAATATTTTCCCGCTATACTTCGAACCGCCGGAAAATATTAGTATTATCTATACTCTCAAGTATAAGGTAAAATAATAAAACAAAACGCAAATATCAATTTGCCGACAGCCCGCCGTACGTGATAGAAAAACACAAAGAACGGGGGCTATAGAAAGAGAGAACAAATTACAATCTCAATATTTGTGATACTTTCAGGCGATTATGTGTAGAATCAACAATGTACCGATCTTTGCTCGAACCGGATTTCCATCTACCATGTTTTTTCAGATACCTCTCGTTTACATTAGCATTAGCTGCGGTTGTAGCACCTCCCGACCTGAACAAGTGAAGACCGACGTTACAATTCGGAGAAACCAATTTAACCCTTTTAACCAAAGCCTCTCTCGCTGCTGTATAAATAAGTTTCTTGTCTTTGTTGACAAGTTTACATGTATGACCAGATCTATAGATTGGACGAAATAAGAAACTGTTTGAACCACTGCTAAAACCTGCTAGGTTAATATATTTCAACAACATTTTGTATGGATAAACTAGGGTAGAACCTATATGAGAATTTCATTACTTTGTCTATATTGGTCTGACAGTCTTACACTTTTCTATATTCAGAATTAAACAATTGTCACTAATTTTGATATTGTTAAAAACACAAAGAGCTAATCTCGTCATATCTGAGAAAACCGGAAAAACTTATTAACATCAATGTCAAATCTCTTATAATCAACAAGTCAGTTGAATCCATAAACATTGTGCATAGTTCAATTAAAATTTCTGTCGAAATGGGATCTTTTTTCTCGGTCTTCTTCGAAGCGGTACGTTTTGATGCTTCAAGTACGGACATAGTAAACTATTTGTGGTATGATCTTGTAGCCCATTCACATCGTGTGCCCATTTGGTGCCATAAAAAGCGTTATTTACTGGATGAAAAGAAGAACCACTGTTCACTAAATGTGTCAAGTATAATGCAACATATACCGGTTCTGCGTGTAAAGATTTTTATCCGTTTTGTAAAATAAAACGTTCCCATCGCTTGAATGCATAAACATAACTTTTTACCGTATTATCACTTTTGCTATTCACGAGGAGTTCACACATTTTTGGAAATAAATTGTACAAGTGACTTCCTGGTTTCACACCGCTAGCCTGAATGGCGTTGTCAACAAACTGGTTTAGCTTAATGCCTGTTAAAATAAATAAAAACACTGGTAAAAGTACTAACCTAATTAAAATTGCATTCTTAAAGCTATTAAACGAGAATTCAGTTGCTGTGAACCGAAAATACCATTTTGACCTCTGCCTCTTTTAACTAAGCTATCGCCTTGAAAGCATGTGTGCGATTATGAATTTTCTGAAATGACCATCTTTACTAACTACCATCGGCCAAAATGGGGCCGATGTCCACTCGGGAACAATCAATGTACCTTTACACTGTTCATGCTCCAATTTATTTATCACCTGTGGAATTAAATGTGGTGTGGGGCACTAACCAATTATTAGTGCATTGCCATGTAAACCTAAATGCGTCGATACCTGCTGTACCAGAACATGGAAAAATATTGTTTGCATTTCGCGTTAATCATGGGGAAGCCTATCTGAAGAATGTGGACCCCATAAATTATCCAAGTATTTAAAAATAAAGTCTTCGATTTCCAATCATCGCAATCCGATATTCTACTAAGACAGTCTGTCTTGTCGTTTGATTCTCTTGGTATCCAAACTGCGTTCATTTTTAACTGAATTTTGTAAACATAGTTTATGTACTGACATTACTTTTTCATGTAGTATTCTCTTCCTACTACCTACCCTCAATATGTGTGGCACATTTTTGTTGTCGGTATACACTCTGACAACCTTACCATTCAAGTAGCCAATAACACTTTTCAATGTCCTATTAACTGCCTTGAGCTCTCTCCAAGTAGAGCTTTGGGCTTTTTCATCATATGACCAACTGCCATACGTTGCAACTGGTTCGTCCTCTGAACCTGTGGTCAAATGACCACCGAAGCCAATCTCTGATGCATCACAAAATATGTGAAAATCATGTGCTTCGTTATACGTCAAATGACATAACTGAGATCCTATCTCATTCAACATATCTATGTTATTCACCCAAAATTTGCATTCTCTGAATGCATCATGGCTTACCATTGCTTTGGAGTTCTAGCTTAACCTGCCTAATACACATTCATATAAATATCTAGTTCTCAATCGGGCCTGATCCCCGAATACTGCCTGTGTGGATATCACCTGTCCTACGATTCCTGCTATAAATCTAACTTGAAACAACACTGTCTCAGTCTGATATCTTTGCATCAGATAAGATAAAGAAGCCTTTAGCTTATTTACTCTGTTGTCTGTAATTCGCAGACTACCTTCTGCCATGTCCCAGCAAAAACCTAACCACTATAATTTATGAGTTGGGATCCAGTTACACTTTTCGTGAGCGATAGAAAAACAAAAAAATTCAAGGTCGTTCTGAATAAATTTACTTGAAATTAATGCGTCTTAATAACTTGCGCCACCCCCTAAGCCGTCATCTAAGTACATGATGATCTTTAACCTCTGACCTCTCCAGTATTTAATAATCTCTCTCATAACTTTACTGAAAATATGCCCGCTTGTTGCTAAGCCAAAAGGCAAGACATTATAAATATAATAATACTGATTTTCCCATTGAAAACCCAAATATGTTTTGTCTGCATGAAAAATGTTCAAGTGGTGATAGGCACTTTTTAAGTCGTAAGAGAAAATAAAATCCCCTCTGTTGAATAACTGTCTTGCTGTTGTCGCATCCTCATATTTGTGCTTGAATTTATACAAATGTGGATTAATGTGTCTAGCGCCTAACACCAATCTTAGTTTTTCTCCCTATTATTTGCCACTGTTAAACAGTTAAAGGGTTTAAGACAAATGGTTTTTGTGTCAACCGACTAATGCAACCTTTTTGTAGTAACCTTTCGATTTCATCGTGCTGATTTATTGTTTTCAAGAACTATTTCACCTGGTATGTGTAAAAATGTTATTTTGTATCCATTTTCTATAACATCAACAATATAAGAGTTTGCACCGATTTCTTTCTATCTATTTACCTTCCCAGATAAATTTCCCACGCCTGTACTATTTTTATATGCTTGAGTAAGTTTACTATCGATCGTAGTATGTGTATTGCTGTTTGACACCTGTGACATAGACTTAGATGTGCTCGATTCTACTCCTAAAGGTAAAACTACTTATCTTATTTATATGTTCTATTGTCTGCTTCGGACACTCTCTCCTCCAGTGTCCCTTCTCATTACAACATTGCACTGCTCCTCGTTCCCCCTTTTCTTGAATTTGAATGTATCCGTCATATTCTCGTCTATTTTCACCATCTGGGATTGCGACAAAGCTTTCTACTTTTCTTGAATATTAAGCTGAACACCATATAGTCTGGCGTCAGGAAGTTAAGCTGCTCAACAACTGGTTTTGGGTACTCTGCACGGCGCTGTGTACTTCTTTCTCGATAGTATCTCGAAGCTCGACGTCCATTTTTTGTTGTTACACGTATGCACGACGGCCAGAAAGTGAAGAGAACCAAACGAACACACCTAAATTCCCAACCACAAGACAATGTTCTCATTGGTCAATTTCGACCATTACTGTATGAATATTCATTAGTATCAAACCGACAATACAATATTTTCCCGCTATACTTCGAACCGCGGGAAAATATTAATATATATTTACACCAAGGTCTAACCATACGCTTTCTATCTCTGAAACTGCCTTTCTATGAATTACTTTATTGTTATAAGAACAATAGCCTGTGTTCACAGGGTGTGACGACAGGGGTTTCTGGAAACCCTTGTCTTCACACCCTATGAGCACAGCCTATTGTGCCTACAATAATGAAGTAATTAATTACCACTCAGTTGAAGATAACACGACAACTGGATATTGAAAAGCTGAAAAAGAATGCATAAAGATCTTGTTAATGAAGTATAGTCTAAAAAATTCAAGCAATTGTTAAACTAAATTATAGTAAATAATTTAAAAAAAGACTTAGCCGGGAAAGCATTATAAAAGGAAAATACATTATATATCGGCACTCTTTCAAAGTTTATTCATTGGTGGATCGAGTAGGGAGGGTTCCGGGGGAATGGGGGGCTCCCCCTTTTTCTCGGAAAATTTGTTAAAATTATGTGAAAATTGTCGAAAATTAGACTTTTATATTCTGAATCCCCTATTCAAATTGTCTGGATCAAAGCCTGTTTTCCATGTTAAAAAAAACAAAAAGAGATAAACTAACCTGTTAATTGTGCATTGTCGAAAAATACTTTATAATATTTAATATACATTCTTACTTACTTTTTTATGCTGTTTATTCTGAGTATTTTTTGTGACAATATGGTTAATATCCATTTTTCAACAAAAGTTCATTTCAATATAACACGTCCGTCCTTCCTGAAGATCACGTTGTAAATGAATACAGGTACATACAGCATTATCTGTCATTATTAACCAACCTTAAATCATTCAATACAAAACGGACCACGACATATGTTGTTTAAATCCAGATCTTCGCTTGGGACAGGTATAGATTAGAGCGTCGTTAAGCCAGATAAAGGGATCCCAACATTAGCCTCTTAGTAAATGTAGTTCTAATTTTTACAGCAATGCAGAAATAAACAAATAATACAGAAACCTTCACAAATTCACATCCGCTTAAAAAGTCCACAAAATGAACGAAAACATTAGCATGGACAGGTTACTAACAGGGGCAGTGCATGAGTGTGTGTTAGTTAACCAACTAATATCTAAGAAGTAGAGACCATTACTCTGAGGACAAAAACATAACTGATACTTGTAAAAGATTTAATACATTTTATATGAAGTACGATACACAGCATGATTCTATTGCATATTATATTTATATTTTAGATACCTTCAGGAAGAAAGATACCCCTTTAAACCTTCACACAGTAAGCCATCTGAAGAAGCAACGTAAAGAGGTGTTAAAGGCAGAAAGTATATTTACAGAATTGCTATTGTATTCCATATTCCTGACTGTTCTGTATCTAATTAGTTTCAGTAATAGAGATGACAAATGGTACTACTCCAAACAACACTTAGATCAAGAACTAATCAGTTATACTAATGACAACACAAGCTTAGATATGCTTAGATTTGAAAAGGTTGGTAGATTCCTGGATATTAAACAGGAAATTGTTCTATATAATCCACTTCAGCTAGGTTCTATTAATATAATCTCTTAATCTGTATATAGTCTTAAATCCTTTTCAATATTCATGTGCAACCTCTGATATAATCTTCAACTTGTTGAAGGCGGTCAGTATGTGATTGAAGTAGAAGTATTACAATCCTCTGATATAATCTTCAACTTATTGAAAGTGGTCAGTATGTGATTGAAGTAGAAGTATTACAATCCTCTGATATAATCTTCAACTTGTTGAAGGTGGTCAGTATGTATTTGAAATAGAAGTATCCTCTGATATAATCTTCAACTTGTTGAAGGTGGTCAGTATGTATTTGAAGTAGAAGTATTACAATCCTCTGATATAATCTTCAACTTGTCTGATATAATCTTCAACTTGTTGAAGGTGGTCAGTATGTATTTGAAGTAGAAGTATTACAATCCTCTGATATAATCTTCAACTTGTTGAAGGTGGTCAGTATGTATTTGAAGTAGAAGTATCCTCTGATATAATCTTCAACTTGTTGAAGGTGGTCAGTATGTGATTGAAGTAGAAATATTACAATCCTCTGATATAATCTTCAACTTGTTGAAGGTGGTCAGTATGTGATTGAAGTAGAAATATTACAATCCTCTGATATAATCTTCAACTTGTTGAAGGTGGTCAGTATGTATTTGATGTAGAAGTATTACAATCCTCTGATGCAATCTTCAACTTGTTGAAGGCGGTCAGTGTGTGATTGAAGTAGAAGTATTACAATCCAATAAATGATCATCCAGGTAAAAGTCTCCCCATATTTTTCTTTGGTAAATAAATATTTTGAGCTTATTTGCTGGTTTCACTTAAGTTTATATTAAGTGACATCCACATATCATGGAAGTGGCACCTTAACTGAAACTTACCCCTGAAAATCATCGTACATTTTTTGTCATATAATAAAAAAAATGTATGCTAGAAACCTTTGAAAATCCTACTTTCACTTTTCATTTTACACAACATCATGTGCATTCTTTCGAATTCAAGCCACTTTTTATTTAAATCACAGGGTCATCCTGAAATATCGAGGGGTACTGTTGTTTTAGGTATATTTTACATGGTTTATTTTTATAACAATATTCATTTTGTATTTTACTTCCTACTTTATCATACATCCTTTTGACTTGTTCCTGGAACTAATAAATACTGTGAAGTGAAATAAATATTATGATTGCAATCTTGCACATATTTTTACCAATTTCAATAAATATGTGGAACCTAAACTCTAGTGTCCTTTTATCTGCTACAACACGATTTGTTCACATTGTTAATAAGCGACTATGATCATTTCGTTCTCATTTATTTGTCCATCTGAGATAACTAATGTTATAATAGAATGTTAATAATGAAAAAAAATAGGGCATTATTCAAAGAAATAAGCATTGACCTTAATTAAAAAGGCAATGAGAGTGAAGCATTGTAATACGAAATATGAACTGCATTGCGTCAACTTAAGGTTGACTTCCCTCTGGAATATATATCTTTATCTGTTTTAGCTGTAGTTTTATACAGATTAGCTTTTCCATCCATCTGTGGTATTTAAATTTGGCTTCCAGCTGTCAGGTGGGTATGATGAGAAGTTAACTACAGAAATGTACATTTAGTGCACTTAATTAATATTGATTCTTTGATGTTTATTACGTTACATTTCTTTGATGTTTATTACTTTACCTTTTTTATGTTTATACTTTACCTTTCTTTGATGTTTATACCTTACTTTTCTTTGATGTTTATTACTTTACCTTTCTTTGATGTTTATTACTGTACCTTTCTTTGATGTTTATTACTTTCTTTGATGTTTATTGCATTACCTTTCTTTGATGTTTATACTTTACCTTTCTTTGATGTTTATTACTTTACCTTTCTTTGATGTTTATACTTTACCTTTCTTTGATGTTTATTACTTTACCTTTCTTTGATGTTCATACTATACCTTTCTTTGATGTTTATACAATACCTTTCTTTTACAGGTACAATCTACTGCAGATTTCTACACATGGCTCAATTATACATTGATTCCATTTGTTTTCCCTAAGCAGTCAGTGGATGGAACAAATCTACCAGCTTATTACAGACAGTACCTGCAAGATCAAGTTAATTTCCGTGTGGGTCCACTGAGACTACGACAGGTCAGGACTACTGAAGGTGAGAGTGATAGTTATAACAAAATGAAAAATAACAAAAGTGCCAAGCTGTCGGTACAGTAGATAATCAAATATCAAAATCGTAGACAGAGACAAAGTCGATATCGCTAACATGACCGCTCACTTTCCTGGCTTAGAACAGGCACTAAAACCTGCCATGCTTCACACCTTGCTCAGAAACATCTTTGTATTTCAAATCAAAATATTCCATATACAGTCAAACATGCATTAACAAATCACTGTCTGCAAAGGGCAGTTTTGTTTTCTCAATTTAACGGAAAAATGCATGTAACTTGAATCTGCATATGAAGGGTTTCCTTTCACTTAGGGCATATGTTCATGTTCCTGTCAGTGCCCTTTATATATATGTCTAACTGTGTGTTTTATTTGAACTGATAGTTTCTAAAATTTCTTTAGTGGAATGATGCGCGATTATTCTAACAAATTCGTATTCCTATCTGACAACCAATATGGCAACTGTTATATAGATTTGTAATCATATGCTTATTCTTAAAGATATGTATGATTTTGCATATGTAATACAATAAGTCCATATCATGATGCGGTATAATACGGCAACCGTATTGATTCGGGGAGAGGGGGAGGGGCAGGGTGTTATTTTGGATTCAAAAAATTGTATGTTGGGCATTTAGAAGTTCATCTTCGGATTGGTACCGCTCTATGTGATCCTCAGTGAATCTAACCAAAAACATTGGTTGATAGAGGGAAGTGTCAAAATATGTTTATCTTTATTGCTCATATAATTACAGATAAATTTCATATAAGCATATGTAACGTCCATAGAGACATAAATAGGTCCTGGAGGAAGTAGATTGACTGATTTTACTACACTCTTGATACCACCCACTGAATGATTAGTTCATATGCCTACCTTAGTGTTAATGCTCAGCAAACTTTACCTCTAGCGGAGACTATTTCCTTCTAATTAACAAGACAGCTATGAGGACAAAGATAACGCCTTCATATAATAATTATATATAGCTCAAATAAATAGTTTTATGAAAATAATGCTACCATATTATAAAATCCTACAAACTATGGCTTACAATGAATAATTTCTCAAATAATCTTACCTATTAAAGCGAATAAAAATTTGCTAACCAATAACAGAGTTCATCTTCATTTCCAGTTTTACGCGATTCTCACTAAAAAAAACCCCACATATTTCACCTCCAAAATACCCTTTTCTGCAAATCATTTATATGTATATTTTTAGTATGTTGTTAATACAAGTCCATATTCTAATTTGCACTCTATTAAAGCTTAGATTATAAAAATTCGGCCATCAATAACCGAGTTATTCTTCATTTTCAGTTTTACGTGATTTTCACTAAAAAACACATATTTCACCCCCAAAGTACCCTTTTCTGCAAATCATTTATATGTATATTTTTAGTATGTTGTTAATAATTGTAAGTTCATATTCTAATTTGCATGCTATTTATGCTTAAATTATAAGAATTCCTCCACCAATAACCAAGTTATTCTTCATTTCCAGTTTTACGTGATTTTCACTAAAAAAATCACACATTTCACCCCAAAATACCCTTTTTCGCAAATTGTATTTATGTATATTTTTAGTATGTTGTTAATACAAGTCCATATTCTAATTTGCACTAAGAAAAACCTTAAGTTGCAATTAGTTGCAGGTTATACACTAAATTGATTAGACTTTTGGTTGTATTGCTCCCAAACACTTTTAGACTATTTGGCTTTTTTGATCTTTCGGTTTTGAGCGTACCTGATGAAGGTCTTTCCAATAACGCGTTGTGCGCACTAAATGTGATATCTACATGTTTATTTCACCATTATATTAGGTATTGGCACAATTGGAAAACATCTGTTAATGTAATAAGTCGTGAAATTGCATAAACTTAACATAAATTAAGAAATAAATCATGGAAGCCAGAATGTGTTGGCAGTTTTAACATGGATTGGCGGATATTAGTATTTTATCCCGAGCCAGAAGCGAGGGATTAAATTTACTAATAATACTTCCCCCTTTATCGGCATTATTCGGGTCACAATTTATGCTGCCAATGGAAACGTCAGTCACATTCATCGGCGCATGTGCTAATGAGATAATACGAAGAAATAATTCTGGTTTTTTTTAACAAAGGGAAAGAGTGAGGTCATGTTAGAATACGTTATAAAGAAGCGAACATATGATAATATCCATAAAGCTAAATTTAATTACACATGACAGTATTATTTGATTTTTTTTTCAGTCAATTGTCGAGTACTCTTTTGGGAGGACGTGGACTGCTTTGACAAGTACTCCATTATAAAGGAAGATGACACCAGTTACTGTGTGGGTTGGGAGAATGGACCGTGTGCCAGAGATGAAGCTGTATATAATATTACATCTGCTGCATGGAAGTTTGTGTCATCTCTTGATATATGGGGCCTGCCAACGACAGGTCTACACACTACATATGGTGGAGGCGGTTATATAGCAGATTTTGGTGTCAACTATGAAATATCAAAGCAAGTGATAAATGATTTGTATAAGTATATATGGATTGATCGTAAAACACGAGCTATCTTCACAGAATTTACCCTGTATAATGTCAATCAGAATTTATTCGTTTATGTATCATTATTGTGCGAGTTTCCTGAAACAGGGTCAGTGTTGTTAACCCCCTCTATACAACACTTCAGACCTTATCAACATGTGGGTAACTTTGGACTTCTCGTTTTTATATGCGAAATTATCATTTTTATAGGGTTCATTATATTCCTGATAAAAATGATAATTTCAATAAAAAAACAAGGTCGAAAATTTTTCAAAGAATTTTGGAATATCACTGATATAATTATTGTTGTTTTATTTTTCTGTGGTTTTATAATGTATATTGGTAGAAGTATAATGATTAGTAAAAGCATGGACAAATTTCTCAAAAATAAACATAGATTTGTAAATTTTAATCACATAGCTACTTGGGACGAGATGTTAAATGTTGTCATTGCAACAATGGTATTTTTAACAACGATCCGTTTGATGAGGGTTTTGAACTACAACGCAAGGGTTACACAGCTAGCATCAGTACTATCACATGTTGCTAAAGATTTAATTGGTTGTTTTATTATGTTTTTCATTGTCTTTATGGCATTTGTATGTTTTGGTTATCTTATTTTTGGAAGATATTTGGAAACATACAAAACATTACTAGTTTCCATAACAACCATAACAAATGCAATCATTGGTAAAAACAGTATCGATGATTTATTTTTAATAGCACCAGTTTTAGGCCACATCTATTATTTTCTATTTGTGTTATTTGTTATCTGGATTTTGATGACCATGCTGTGTGCGACATTAAATATTGGTATAATGGAGGTAAAACAGAGGGCACTGCCTACACCATACGGTATTCTTGATCTAACATCTAAATTCTGTAACCAAGTAATAGCCTCCATTCTGATGTTGAGTCCAAGAAATCATCCAGTTTCTAAACCTAAAACAGCTTTGAAGTTTTCAGATGCCATTGACCATCAACAACCAAAAGATGTAGATCCAACAGACCTCGTTATTGATGGGTTGGATCATACACTTGATATTAAGTCTACTAAATTGTTTAAGAAACAATCACTCGATTATTGCGATTTAGATAAATCAGATAATGAGGGTGATATCAAGAAAGAAGTGTAACTGTTGTTTATTCAACAGTTTACTGTATTTAGATCAATGTTAATATACTTTATTATTATACCTTAGTATAATATTTCCTATTTAAAATATTATATTTACTGGGGAATTGAGTAATGAATAATGCACAGTTGAATAGTCCAAAAACCTGCCCACCTCTCCTCTATTCACCGGAGACGTGATATATTTTCGCGGAATTTTATGATCCTCTTGATTCCTTGGAAAGAATACGTGTATGAACTTTCAATATTATAGGGATTTTTCCTATGCTAAACTAAAATCCCGAAATACACAGACGACAACAACAAATATGGCGAGCAGGTTCTGTGTCTGTCCATGACCATAGTCTCAGATGCAGTTCGGTATAATAAAACACTTAGGGACCGACCATTTAACTTGTAAGGGGTGGGGGCTATGGTTTTGTTTTACAGAATTTAACATTATGACAAAAACTCTGAATCAGATTATTGTTTTTCCTCCACCAAAATCAGAATATTTTTTTCAGCAACATTGGGAATCAGAATACCAGTAATGAGTGTATAATATTGACTTTCTATTTTCAAATCAACAACAATGTTATGTTAATGATGGTATATTTTATTGTTCCCTGTTGAAGATGATTATTATCCATATTGTTTTACTGTTGTCATGTTATCAAGTGACAGATAACAATTACACCGTTATATGGTGCAAATTGATATTATGAGTAATTATTGTTATTGTACATCAAAAAACGGAAGATATTTAATTTATTGCACCACATTGTTGATTGTGAAAATTTGTGTTATGAGTATTTTGTTTTACAAATGATTGTTAATGTATATATAATAAAAGTGTAAATATCTAATTAAGTGTGCAGGACGCGTATCCAGAAACTCCTCCATAAAAATATATTAAAATACATCTGTAAGATTATACAATACTGGTCTTATGTGTAAGAACATCTGTAAGATTGTACAATAATGGTCTTTATGTGTAAGAACATCTGTAAGATTGTACAAAACTGGTCTTATGTGTAAGAACATCTGTAAGATTGTACAATACTGGTCTTATGTGTAAGATTGTGCAATACTGGTATTATGTGTAAGAACATCTGAAAGATTGTACAATACTGGTCTTATGTGTAAGAACATCTGTAAGATTGTACAATACTGGTTTTATGTGTAAGAACATCTGTAAGATTGTACAAAACTAGTATTATGTGTAAGAACATCTGTAAGATTGTATATACTTATAATAATCATGTATGATAATTGTATCATGTTGAAGATGATGTACAAGTTTTTTTTATAAATGAAAATGTAGTAAGTTTTTGGTTGATATTTGGTCAAGTGATCATTTTCTATCACTTGGGTGTCCATCACCCATCTGCAGTCCATGAAAACTGTATACAATTATTCTGAAACATTTCCTCGTTTGATTTGATTTGATATCCAGTATGACGACAAATAGAATGAGATATGAATACAAATGTCTTCTAATAAACTACATGACCACTTTTGAACTTATAGGAATTAGCTTTTTGATGAATCTTCAATGATTTCCATATTTGTTTCCTATCTGTTATTTCATGTGGTTGACACAAGACTTACTAATTTTTGATTGGATGAAATATGATAAAAATGTAACCAAAACCACTGTACCAATGAATTCAAAACTTTGCAAAGATGATCTATCATTTATGGTTGTTAAATTTTTTTTTTAATTTTTTATTTCCAGTATAATATTTTTAAGATTGAATGTTGTATGATAAAAAAAATAGTAAAACAAAGACCAGTTGACCAAAATAGAAAAGTCACGAAATGTATTTCTTGTTTTTATGATTCTACAAATTGGTAGTCACGGTTTCCTGGTTGCATTATTAACATATAGAAAGTATCTCACTAAAAACTACTGGCATCACGAGTACAATAAAGTTATTTATCCTGCAATCAGTACATTTGCTGTACAAATATACTATACGAATAAATTTTTGCTTTATTCGAACTATACGAATAAACTTTCGTACTAGACGAATAAACTTTTCAACCTACGAATAAACTTTCCTGGTACCCTGTAACAATGTATAGAGCGGAGGGCACAGACAAGTAAGAAACCAGTACTAATGTAACGCGGACTACGAAGAAGACACCCTTGACAACATTTATGAAAGGCGTGGAATGACGCTTGTTTCTGTCGTTTTTGTTTAAATCTGACAAGTTTTCTTACTTTTTCGACATTGCAGGATAAACACAAAATACGTACATTGTCGTTAAATATAAAATTCATTTGTACTCGCTGCGAAACAGGCCTGAAAAGCTCGCCAAAGGCTCGCTATTCAGCCTGTTTCTAAAGATTGTACAAATAAATTTTATATTTACCGACAATGTACGTATATTGTATATATATGTACTCTACAAAGTATGTCATTACATTTTATTGAATGTAATAAAGAAAGAAATGTACACAAGACATTTTTTTTGTGACACTTTGTACATAAAGAAATATGCAAAATCTACAAAAAATTATACACTATTTTACATTAAAAACTGTCACTAGAACTGAAACTAAATATATTCTCGGAAATGACTAGGTAATTTGATATGTGAGTGAATATTCACCATAATTTGGACAAATTATACTGTATTTCTCTATTTGTAAAATATAATTTCTTGGTTTGTAAAATGTAATTTCTTGGTTTGCAAAACGTAATATTTTGATTGTAATATAAAATTTCGAAGCCTCTGATTTTTGTGAACTATGATTTATTCACATTTTATAAAAATTAGATTTCTTGACTTGTGAAAATATATTTTCTTTTTTTTGTGTGTAAATTTCCTAAATATTTTTTTTTAAATGTGTGTTTTTGTAAAAATTGATTTTTTCAATTCCTGAAGCATAGTTTATCAATTTGAAAATTAATAAAAACAAAATGTAAAATTGTTGTAACATGCAATTAATCTGTAAAATTCGTTAAACATATGTTTTAATCTAATCCGATGTTCCTGTCCTTAATTTTTCACTATCATTTGATTGATTGATTGATTGATTGGTGTTTAACGCCAACTTTAGCAATATTTCAGCTATATCATAGATTAAAAGTAAACTCCTACATTTTGCTAATTTTTTTCAAAAAGGACATTAGTGAAGAGGTTGTAGGTCAACACACACATTGTAAAGCTAATGTTATATATATAACCATTGATAGTCATATGCCATGCTAGGTAGGCCTTTATGGTATATTTGTTATATTGTACCAATGGAATGCACTACTTCGAAGTCATTTAAATTCGTGGATTCCAGTTCTCGTGGTTTGAGTAAACATTTTATGTCGGTGGATATGTAAATTATAATAAAAATATTTTTTAATTATAGTAAACTATATAGTAAATTTAAGAAATGAACCTTATGTAAAGTTACCATGTACATTAGCATTAGACATAATTCACATTCTTCTTTATGCATAAGATAGGTTATTAGATAGACCTGCTGTATTGATGTGATTTGTTGTGGTTAGTTAACTATATGATCAATCCAAATTATAAACCCAATCAGTGCACTAACCTCCCTCCCCAAAAAAATTATGGCCAAATCTGTGATGACAACCTCCTACATACATTTACAGATATTGTTAAATGTATGTATTTACCTGGAGCATGGAATAAACTGTTTATCATATACTGTGTTAGCTCTCTCTCTCATGCATGTTGCACATTTGCACTCCTCGTGTGATACAGAAATTAAAACATTTATGTAACAACTACACTATCACTGACTTCCTGGTATAACTTTAACATTATTTAAGCGTGACCTTAAATAGCTATAATTCAAATGCCGAATTTAAATATTAGCATTAGCAAAACAGCCTTTTGGTGAAGATGAAGGAAGCCAGAAAGAATGGAACAACAAAAACACGATGTAAAAATAGAATGTTAATATTCTAAATGTGCCAGTAGTCATTAACAATACATCCAAGGATTTATTCTACTATACAAATCCTTGATACATCCAAATATTTATATACTTGATTGTTGTGTCCGTAATGGCAAATGAACAATATTTTAGCCATATTGGTGACGTAAACCAATTAAACAAGGAATATGTCATGATAAACGAATGGCCCTGGAAGATGGATCTATTAATGGATATTTTGATTGCCGTATATTACGGGGTACGGGTGTATGTGTGTGTGTGTGTGTGTTGTGGTGGTGGTGGGGTGTAATGGATGTACGAACTTGATTGCATAAAATTGTATTGTTTTGTGTGCTAAACCCAATGCGTTGACCGATATAAGTTGATCTATGTGTTTATTGATTTTTTTGTGTAGCTCTAAATAACAGAATTTGCTTAACTGCTTGGAGGCGTGGCTAATTACTATAAACTTCCTTGATGACTACGGTTTTTAAAAGATTTTCCCATCCTACAACAGATTTTCTGTATACACATCGGCTGTTAAAATGGAAAGATCTCATTTGAGGTCAAGTTCGTACAAAAACGTTTCCCTTGTAACAACCATAAAGGGCCACTCCTATGAAACTGATGCTCATTAGGATCTGTTGCCAAATCTTTTACGTACAAGATGTACATCATACTCCAAAGAGAGATTTACGTCCCTTCCGTGTGGTGAGTTGCATGATTTGCTCGACATAACCCGTGGACGTTGAAAGTATGCGTTGTGTAATATTTAATTCAACGGTTTTCCGAGTTAAACGGTTAAAGAATCGAACGCGAATCTTGATATTGTTTAACCGTTCAACTGGGAAAACCTTGGTATAAATAATGTGTGTCATGAAACCATGCAATATCAAATAAAACACGACTCTCTGAGAGTAATAAACTACGCTACAACCCAGATTTAAAGTGTGCAATATCTCGTATCTACGTGTATTATTGCATAGGTCTTAGCTGTTGTTTTCATTCTGATATATAGACCATAAAAAGATCAAAGAAAAAGAATGCATTCATGTTACAACATATTCTAATGCACGAAATCGTGACAGTGGGCTATTACACAGAAAATAGATATCTGGTTGACGAAAAACTGAGGCTTAATCCAAAGGAAATACAGGTACATCCGGTTGAAGAAAACAATATGCAGATTCCCTCAGATGTCTTCAATTTACTCAATTTAGTCTCCATTTGAATGATGAAAAAAAAAATTAAAACAGTCATGATCAACAATAATACCAATATCAACAAAACGAATAATCACCTCAAATCCAGGTCCTGGCTTGGTACTGGCGCAAAAATATGACAGGGTTAAACATCGGTCCCTCTTGATAATTGTATATCCAGTGGCAATGCAAATATAAACAAACGATAACAGTATGTCAGAAAACAAATGTTAGTAATGTGTTATAATAAAAATAAGTATGTTTAACTTCATCGGTTAGCGTGCTCGCCTCGAGTACGGTCTTTCATGTGTTCGAGCCCGAATCGGGTTAAACCAAAGATCACATTTGTTGCTTCTCCGCTAAGCACGCAGCATTAAGGAGAAAGAACAAAGACTGGTTGGTTCGGAATCAGGATAATGCGTCAGAGTGGGGCGACATGTCTATCTGCGGACTCTCGTTTCAGTGAGCTATCACTATGACAAATCCAACTAAGCGTGTTGGTCTAGTTCAAAGCGGACCTCATCATCATCTCATTGAAAATCAACTTGTTCTCGCCATGATATTGCTGAAAAATTGCTGAATTGGCATTAAACAACACTCACTCACTCACTCACTCACTCAATTATGCGATAAAGGTACTGAATGGTTTGATTCATTGTAATTTTCTAATGCTATTATAAGAAGATATATGGGAACCAACAAATGTCACAAATATAAATATTTATTTAATATTATATGTTTAACTTAAATGATAAAACAAATTCATAAATAATAAACATGTGCAAATAAAATAAAATAAAAATACAGGTCTAACATTAAAGGATTTATCAGCATTTTATTCATAAATACAGTAATAACTATGTGAACAAGACAACATATGTTTTTACGATTAGTTATGCCAGCTAATTCAATTCACTCAGTAAATAGAACATTTTAAGGATTGATCGCAATTTTTGTTCAGTTCATGAAGAAATAACCTCAATCAGATTGTACGCATCCGGTAACCCGTACGCAAGCGTGTGTACAACCTGATTGGGGTTATTTCGAAAGAACCGAACAAATAATTGCGATCAATCGTTATAAATTAATTCAAACTTCTTTTTTTATGATATTGAAAAATATATTTATTTTTTCAAAATAAGGCAAATAATCGGAAATAAATTTAGATAACCCCAAAGGTGCATCATTTAAAGAAAACCACCTGGCCCCGGCGCCACAAAACTAAAATATTCTGAGAATAAAAATATTCTCAGAATGAAAATTTATACTCAGTTGAGAATAAATCGTCTTTTCTCCGCCACAAAACTTTTTTCTCAGATTTGAGAACGTTCTCAGTTGAGTAAAAAAAAAATTCAACTACGTATGTGGCATTCTTCTTCTTGTCCGGTATATCCCTCTTTTATGTTGAGGAGAACCACTATCGTGTTGATTAAAAATATTTCAATACTCTAAAATACAATAAAAGTCTATATATACAAAAAAAGGGGGAGTTTCTTCAGTGCACATTGTGGAACTCTCCTGTGTGGAAGATAAAGAAGAACTAGTAAACATCGGGAAAAGTACGGGCGTTTTGATGTAAGTTGTCAAATTATCGTCTGTTTAACACATTGCATTATAAATATGGACACTAAAGGGAAAAGTGGGTCCATCTGGACCATGGACGAAGAAATACTACTTATTGAGCAATCAAAATTAAAAGATGAGGAACTGTGTGGAAAACTGATGGCAGATATCATTGGCATCATCAATAAACTCTATCGTGGGTCGCCTAAACCGATATTTCTCAATAAATCATTATCTGTCATGGTTTCTAAGGAATTATTTCTATCTCTGTATACCCTACGCCTTGGAATTATTGCATTTCTTTCTTTTCTACGTTTCCTTATTATTCTTGACATCATCTTGGATGTTGAGTAAATTACTTAAGCATGGTTTAAGCCATTCTCAAATATTTAAGAATATTCTCAAGCTGAGTACAAACATTTTGCTCAAATAGTTTTGTGGCGGTCAATTTTTCTCAGAATACAAAATTTTAGAATATTCTCAAGCTGAGTACAAAATTTGTACTCAAATAGTTTTGTGGCGCCGGGGCCTGACGACTTCGGCACGCACGCCTTGAGAACGACGTCTATTTTCAGATTATGTACATTGGAAAATAACCTCAACTTTTTAAACCAATCAAAACACGTAAAAAATGACATATGACTTTAAAATTACATTTTGTATATATATATATATATATCAATACCTGACTTGGCTATAAACACACTATATACATGTACAATACAAATCCAAAATATAAAAGGTGAAGTTCAATAAAACACAAACCAATTACGTTACGGGATCAATATATAAATATTGTATTATTTTATCCGAACAACCTTACATTTAATAATTGAAGGACATGAAGCCAGCAACTATCCTTGGGATTTTACCTCGATTTCAAAGGAAAATTTGAATTTTATTTTTGTAGAATAAAATAAACCGGATATATATAAATTGAAGAAAATCAAACTAGAGTTCTGACTTAGTGTAAACAAGGACCAGGGGTGATTTTAATTACAATATTCAACTTCTGTTTGTAGATCATCATATAAATTAAAATACATTTAATTAAATGTAGAAATCCAACTATTATCATTGGCTTCACCTCCTAATATCTTCTTTATATCAAAAATGATCATCATGGATTGACCAATTATATAATGTAGTGTCCTTCGTGAATCGAGAAATAGTGTGTGTTCCTATAAAGAAACTACACGTAAAATTAAGACCAACAAACAATGGAACTCGTCTAAAGTTGAGAAATAAAGTTATAATTACGCATACAGTTTTGATATCATGAAATATCAACAGCAAGATAAAAAAAAAATAGTCAAGTATTGTTTGAAACAAATGATTTTCTTCAAGAAGAATGATACAATGTGTTGACGTTGTAATGGTGGATCCTGCACGTAATGTTTTATGGTTTTATATCAAATTATGTTTTAGCATTAACATTCCAGAAGATTACGCCGAAGATTGCGTTTTAGCACTAACATTCCAGAAGATTACGCCAAAGATTGTGTTTTAGCACTAACATTCCAGAAGATAACGCCGAAGATTGTGTTTTAGCACTAACATTCCAGAAGATAACGCCGAAGATTTTAGGAGATAACTGTATTGTATTTGAAAATTTCACGGCATCAATTGGAGATTTGATGGTCACAAATTAAGTTTACTGGCGACGCGTTAGCGGAGCCAGTAAACGGATATTTGCGACCATTAAATCGACAATTGATGCCGTGAAATTTCAAATACAATACAGTTATCTCCATTCTAATGTAACCATGTGTAGGATAGACATACATATACATCATATGTATATTTCCGTATTATTGACAAGATGACATAAGCGGTAATCAGCTAAAATAAAAAAATATATATTTCATGCTATTTCAACCGTGGAATTGGTGTAAATTATACCATTAATATCGACAATTGATGCCGTGAAATATTCAAATGCAATTCAGTTATCTCCATTCAAATGTAATCATGTGTATTGTTGAATTACTTGCGGCAATCGTCTAAAATATCTCATGATTTTCAACCGTGGAATTGATACCATGAAAATTACAACATTGTCCAATCACAAACGAGGGATATTAAACAACTACATTAGAATGTGTTTTAGCACTAACATTCCAGAAGATTACGTCGAAGATTGTATTTTAGTACTAACATTCCAGAAGATTACGCCGAAGATTGTGTTTTAGCACTTACATTCCAGAAGATTACGCCGAAAATTGTATTTTAGCACTAACATTCCAGAAGATAGCGCCGAAGATTGTGTTTCGCTTGTGCCCTCAATTTGATATTTTGTAACTGTTTCACCCTTTCACATTGTGAAGTATTAAAGGAATATTTTGATATCATAGCAAATCCTACAGTATTCTTCAAGAAATTTACAAGAAGATTGGAAATACCGTAGTATGGCGAACTTGTTGCCTGTTCTAGCCTGACTGTCGTAATACCAACGTTTAATGTCGCATTTAACATTGTCATCAAAATCCACAACAAAACAAGAACAAAGAAAAAATAATAAATACGTCCTAAAAATGGGTCTACGGTAAAAAGGTCATTCATACTGTTTTTCCCAATAATTGCATTAGTCAAAGTGGTCGATGCAACAAAAAGGGTTTTGTACGTTTCTAATTGTCTACCGAAAATAAGATACCCGAATCCTAAAAAAGCCAAATACACTATCAGAAACAGTATAAAACAACCACAAAGATCCCAGCTAACATGACGCAGGACATTTCCTAGCTGGTTTATTGTTTCACTATAACTCAGAACCCTCATTATTCTAAAGGAGATTAAAAATATTATAATTGACAGAAAAATATTAAAAATATCATCCCATGTAGCTATATGATTAAAATTAACGAATTTGTTTTTGTTTTCTGCAAATTTTGTCATACTGTAGTCTATCATAATCCACCGTCCAATATACATTATTGTACAAATAAAAAACATTAATATAATCAAAATGTCTAGGACATCCCATATATCCTCTACGGTCTTAATTTTCCGTTTGTGGAAAGAAATAGCCTTCCTAACAGCAAATACAATTATGCCCACCAAGACAATGATTTCGCATATAAATGTGACAATTCCAAGACTATCAACATGCTGGTATGGCCTAAGCGGCTTAATAGAAGAGGATGTGAGAATACCTCCAGTCTCTACAAACTCACACAGGAGTGACACGTAAATAAATACGTTATTATTTACATTATAAAGAGTAAACTCTGTAAAGACAGCCCGAGTTTTACGATCTATCCAAATATAAGTGTATAAATCATCAATGATTTGCTTAGAAATGTTATAATTAACAATAAATTCAGCTATATAGCCACCACCACCGTATATATTATGAATCCCAGTGGTTGGTAGCCCCCAAATATCTAATGAGGACACAAAGTTCCAAGCAGCATGTGTTATATTGTATACAGATTGACCTCTTACACATGGTCCATTCTCCCAACCAACACAGTAACTTCCATCGTCTTCTCCTGGTATTGTGTATTCATTGACACAAGTTGGAATATTCAACCATTCTGACTTGCAGTTTTCTACAACATAAATGTTTTGACAATCATTTGTGCATTTAAAATGAAGACTGGTATAATGTAATGTACCCATTAAATAACAATAGGCTGGACACACATATCGCTAACATATATATTTTAAAGAGAGACCACAAAATTTGGAAATTAAAACAATAATTCTTGAGTACACAAAATTCTAATATTGTAATGTTTTGTAGCAGTATTTACATAAATGGAATCATACGATTTTCTACCAAATGTCAAAATATTATTTTGAAGAAGAAACAAAATAATACGATATTTATTTGAAGATTATTTAAATATTTTATTCCTCATAATTTAATAAAGATGTAAGACATTGACCATACAAGAACATTTATTGACATCTGTAAACCTTGTTATTTGTTCTTCATCTCATTTTCAACAGATATAAAGATTTAATAACACCACTCCCATTAATTCTGTATTGCTCAAAGCACAGAATGGTAATATTAGCTTAGGTAAGATTTGATTTTCTGTGTACTTTCAGATTCTTTAAAGAACATAAACAATGGTGTGCAAACTTGTTGGCCCATTTACATCTAAGTAAGGGACCAACCATTTAACTTGCAGGGGGAGGGGGGGTTATGGTTTTTTCTTTCGTTCATAAAAAAAAATTTCGGACAAAACGAGAGTTAGACTATTTTTTTTTTGCCGCGCGAAGCTTGAAATTTTTTCCAGAATTTAACATTAGGTTATATGACAAAAACTCTGAATCAGATTATTTTTTTTTCCTCCACCAAAATCAGAATATTTTTTTCAGCAACATTGGGAATCAGAATATTTTTTTTAGGAAAAAACCATACCCCCCCCCCTCTTCAAGCTAACTGGTCGTTCCCTGTTTTTATCATATATTACGTGGTCTATAAATTGATGGATATTGTGCTTTTATCCTGTATTGTATTGGCCTATTTGTCTTAACTATAACTGACCACTGTAATATATCATAAGTGTGGCTTTGTGGTTAAAGTATCTAATTACTAATATCGTACGAGCTTCTCTATTGCTTTGAAGTTTCACCGACACACCATGTCTGACATGCAATGTTTTAAGCTTGTGTTTATTGTAATGTTTATACCCTTTTGTTTGCATCTTCTGATTTTATTGTACATTGAGTGTTGTACAAGTTGCTGCACCAAGCAATTAGACAGAGATTCAAAATAGCTTGAACATGTATTGGAAAAACGAGAGGTATGCTGCACACTGTCTGGCAAGCTTTTGATATTAACAGTTGAATCTTATTCATGTAGGAAGATAAGTACCTTCTTTTGCTCGAACTTGTCTCATTCTGAGTGGTCCTACTCGAAAGTTTGTATCGTCCTGTATAAACTGTCTGTGATACGGACTCAATGGCATACCATTTACAGCATATTTCGGGAAAATAAATGGGAGTAAGGTTTCATCCAACCAAACATAGAAATTGGACGATGTTTTTATCTGAAATTATAATTAACGAATGAAATGATGTGGTACCTGCTGCCTATTTACATATTAACTATTACAATATTTGTATATATGTAATAGAACAGATTGACTCTGATGTCATGGATGGCTACTGTTCTTTATAAGTCCTGATAATAATTCATCATTCAAGTTCGGAAAGAAATGTAAGACTTCTTAAGATACTGCTATTTTGAGTGATTCCTTTATAACTATTGGGTGGTTTTCATTGGTTCGATCGATATCATGGTTCATTTGCTAACTTTTCATCTGAGTGTTCTTTATAATGATATGCTCACTGTATTATCGGTCAAGAATGTACAATTAATTACCCAGATCATATTGAAATTTGTTTTGATCTATTATTTTATAAACTGTTGTTCTCATATACTTTAAGTTCAATTGTTATTAGCTATTTTAGTAGAAGAAGAGTTTGAAGATACAAAGAAGAGGATCCGTTGTGGCAACGATTACATGTTACATGTATTTTGTTTTACATCTATCTATGCAGTCAGTATCTATTAACGCTAATGTATTGATTACGATTCTCATCAGTAACGAGAGGTATTCTATGTAACTTTATGTGATAATGTTTGACAGCGTCTTGTTTTAGTTCTGTGGTTTTGTCAGGGTACCCCTATGTCCCCTCAATCATTGTTGAATACCAAAACTCTAACCCAACTTGACCTTTTATGGGTAACGAAGTCAGAAATAATATCTCACTTGTATCACAACTGCAAGATAAGTAATTTATCTCCCTATTATTTTTTTTATATTTTGTAATAATACCTGGTTAAATCTTATTGTAGAATCTCCCTTGGAAACGCTGGTTAACGTGATTAGTTCCTGATCAATGTGTTCTTTAGCATGGAACCAGCGTGAATCTCGGTTACTAAAGCTAATTAGATACAACACAAATACAAACACTAGATAAAGTATTAATTCGACAAATGTTTTCTGAACCCGTAATTTGTGTTTCCTCTTCTTCTTCAACAGCTGGAGTTGTGTCTGTTTAATTGGTGTATTTACTTGTCTGAATGAATCTGTAACGTTAAATAATATTTTTTTTATGAATAAACAAACGGGTTCAATGTCCAAAATCAACGTATCTCAACTGCATTAGGGAATATCCATATTTCAATAACATTTTATTTCAATTTCTAATAAACAAAATGATAAAAAAAAGAAAGCAGTTCTCCACAAACACGTTTTACAATGTACCCCATGTAATAATTGCCTGATTCTTGTTCTGTTCTTGCTATGTAATATCTTTATGTTATATCTTTATGTTATATCTTTGTGTTATATCTTTATGATATATTATATCTTTATGCTATGCTATATCCTTATGATATATTATATCTTTATGTTATATTATATCTTTATGCTATTCTATATCTTTAAGCTATGTTATATCTTTATGCTATATTATATCTTTATGATATATTATATCTTTATGTTATGTTATATCTTTATGTTATGCTATATCTTTGCTATGTTATATCTTTATGTTATATTATATCTCTATGTTATGCTACATCTTTGCTATGTTATATATTTATGTTATATTATATCTTTATGTCATGCTATATCTTTATGCTATATTATATCTTTATGTTATTCTATATCTTTATGTTATTCTAGATCTTTAAGTTATGCTATATCTTTATGCTGTGCTATATCTTTGTGCTATGGTATATCTTTATGCTATATTATATCTTTATGTTATGTTATATCTTTATGTTATGCTATATATTTGCTATATTATATCTTTATTTCATGTTATATCTTAATGTCATGTTATATCTTTATGCTATGCTATATCTTTATGTCATGCTATATCTTGATGTTATGCTATATCTTTGCTATATTATATCTTTTTGTTATGTTATATCTTTATGTTATGCTATATCTTTGCTATGTTATATCTTGATGTTATGCTATATCTTTGCTATGTTATATCTTTATGTTATGCTATATCTTTATGTCATGTTATATCTTTTTGGTATGTTATATCTTTATGTAGGGGCCGTCATGGCCGTGATCACATGGTAGTTGGATTTACAACTACCCAGCAATCAGTGTTTATCACCAATGATGTTGTGAGTTCGAATCTTAATCAAGGAGAGCTGTAGAACATTATGTGATAAAATTTGTCACTGACTTGCGACAGGTTGGTGGTTTCCACCACCAATAAAACTGACCGCCACATTATAACTGAAATATTGTTGAAAGTGGCGTTAAACATCATCACACAAACAAACAAGCAAACAATCAATCAACCCAATCATATATGTTTATTCATTGTTTGATTATTCTGCTCAGCAATGGGCACTGTGATTAGTTAATAAAAAAAATATCTCTCTATGTTATATCTTTATGCTATGTTATATCTTAATGCTATGTTATATCTTTATGTTATGTTATATCTTTATGTTTTGTTATTACTGTATCTGTTATGCTATGTTATATCTTTATGTTTAGTTATTACTGTATCTGGTATGCTATGTTATATCTTTATGTTATGTTATATCTTTATGTTTTGTTATTACTGTATCTGGTATGCTATGTTTTATCTGTTTGTTTACTTATTACTGTATCTGGTATGCTATGTTTTATCTGTTTGTTTACTTATTACTGTATCTAGTTTGCTATGTTATATCTTTATGTTTAGTTATTACTGTATCTGGTATGCTATGTTATATCTTTATGTTTAGTTATTACTGTATCTGGTATGCTATGTTATATTTTTATGTTTAGTTATTACTGTATCTGGTATGCTATGTTATATCTTTATGTTTAGTTATTACTGTATCTGGTATGCTATGTTATATCTTTATGTTATGTTATATCTTTATGTTTAGTTATTACTGTATCTGGTATGCTATGTTATATCTTTATGTTTAGTTATTGCTGTATCTGGTATGCTATGTTATATCTTTATGTTTAGTTATTGCTGTATCTGGTATGCTATGTTATATCTTTATGTTTACTTATTACTGTATCTAGTTTGTTATGTTATATCTTTATGTTTAGTTATTGCTGTATTTGGTATGCTATGTTATATCTTTATGCTATGTTATATCTTTATTCTATGTTATGTCTTTATGTTTAGATATTGCTGTATCTGGTATGCTATGTTATATCTTTATGCTATGTTATATCTTTATGCTATGTTATATCTTTATTCTATGTCATGTCTTTATGTTTAGATATTGCTGTATCTGGTATGCTATGTTATATCTTTATGTTTAGTTATTACTGTATCTGGTATGCTCTGTTATATCTTTATTCTATGTTATGTCTTTATGTTTAGATATTGCTGTATCTGGTATGCTATGTTATATCTTTATGCTATGTTATATCTTTATTCTATGTTATGTCTTTATGTTTAGATATTGCTGTATCTGGTATGCTATTTTATATCTTTATGTTTAGATATTGCTGTATCTGGTATGCTATGTTATATCTGGTATGCTATGTTATATCTTTATGTTTAGTTATTACTGTATCTGGTATGCTATGTTATATCTTTATGCTATGTTATATCTTTACATTTAGTTATTGCTGTATCTGGTATGCTGTTATATATTTATGTTATGTTATATCTTTAAGTTTAGTTATTGCTGTATTTGGTATGCTATGTTATATCTTTATTCTATGTTATGTCTTTATTCTATGTTATTTCTTTATGTTTAGATATTACTGTATCTAGTTTTAGCTATGCTATATCTTTATGTTTAGTTATTACTGTATCTGGTATGCTATGTTATATCTTTATGCTATGTTATATCTTTATGTTTAGTTATTACTGTATCTGGTATGCTATGTTATATCTTTATGCTATGTTATATCTTTATGCTATGTTATATCTTTATGTTTAGTTATTGCTGTATCTGGTATGCTGTTATATATTTATGTTATGTTATATCTTTAAGTTTAGTTATTGCTGTATCTGGTATGCTATGTTATATCTTTATGCTATGTTATATCTTTATTCTATGTTATGTCTTTATGTTTAGATATTGCTGTATTTGGTATGCTATGTTATATCTTTATGCTATGTTATATATTTATGTTATGTTATATCTTTATGTTTAGATATTGCTGTATCTGGTATGCTATGTTATATCTTTATGCTATGTTATATCTTTATTCTATGTTATGTCTTTATGTTTAGATATTGCTGTATCTGGTATGCTATGTTATATCTTTATTCTATGTTATGTCTTTATGTTTTGATATTGCTGTATCTAGTATGCTATGTTATATCTTTATGCTATGTTATATCTTTATTCTATGTTATATCTTTATGCTATGTTATATATTTATGTTATGTTATATCTTTATGCTATGTTATATCTTTATTCTATTTTATGTCTTTATGTTTAGATATTGCTGTATCTGGTATGCTATGTTAATCTTTATGCTATGTTATATCTTTATTCTATGTTATGTCTTTATGTTTAGATATTGCTGTATCTGGTATACTGTGTTATATCTTTATGTTTAGTTATTGCTGTATCTGGTATGCTGTTATATATTTATGTTATGTTATATCTTTATGTTTAGATATTGCTGTATCTGGTATGCTATGTTATATCTTTATGCTATGTTATATCTTTATTCTATGTTATGTCTTTATGTTTAGATATTGCTGTATTTGGTATGCTATGTTATATCTTTATTCTATGTTATGTCTTTATGTTTAGATATTGCTGTATCTGGTATGCTATGTTATGCATTATGTTAACATGTGTTATTGCTGTATCCGGATTGTTGATTTCTTGAAATATCTTTCCTGGATTCTTAAAATTTAAATCGAAGACGAAAAAAGAAAAGAAATGGAATGATGACTATCATAATATGTAAAGTATTAAGTATGGTAAGTACATCGTCAATATTACCAGGTGTTAGCTACGATGGTAGAATAAAAAATGTATACACATTGAAGTTAAATGTAGCGAAATCGGATTACCTTCTCCATAGCCACAAGGAGATACATCACACACGCTATTGAAAAATAAATAGAAATGTCATACAAATAAAATGTGTTGCTTGACAATTTAAATAAGAAAATATTTCTTTTTATTTTACTATTAAGCACTAAACACGCTACAATTACAAAACTTTTCTTACCAATAATGAACAACATGGTTGATGTAGTACGTCTCTTTGTTTCTATTAGAAGTCGCTCTCTGTCATATTTGACAGTTCTGTCTGTTTTATCATTGACAATCCAAGAGACTATGATAGACAGCAAGAGTATCTGTAATACCAGGAACATATTAAGTTATAACGTATTAGAGATGTCACATATACTGTATATACAATCGGGGCCCGTCTTGGTTGTGATCTTATGGTAGTTGGATTTATAACTACCTATACAACCAGTGCCTATCACCACTAACGTTGTGAATTCGAATCCTGCTCAGGCGAGATGTACTCGATACAACATTATGTGATAAAGCTTTGACAGTGACTTGCGACAGGTCGGTGGTTTTCTCCGGGTACTCCGGTTTCCTCCACCAATAAAATTGACCGCCACGATACATATATATATAACTGAAAGTGTTGAAAATGGCGTTAAACATCATTAACAAAACCAACCTAAATGGGATATGCTGTCTTTTCATAGTACGAAAATGATGAATTATAGATATTAGCTAAGGTGGCTGTATTGTTGTTTAATAGAGTGGTACTTTGTATGTAGGCATAGAAATATGTATGCAGCACTAAAATTAATAAAAAAAATAATGGAATTCACCGAAATTCAACTGAGAAACGCGAATCTCCATTAATAATCAATTTTCGTTATGTACTATCGTTATTTTGTATATTGTGATAGACATAAATCTGGGAAAATGGAACACTATAACTGTCAAATCATAGTGTGTTAGTCATACCAACGACATCAATCAGGAAAAATGGAACACTATACCTGACAAATCATAGTGAGTTAGTCATACCAACGACATCAATCTGGGAAAATGGAACACTATACCTGACAAATCAAATCATAGTGAGTTAGTCATACCAACGACATAAAACTGGGAAAATGGAATACTATACCTGACAAATCATAGTGAGTTAGTCATACCAACGACATCAATCAGGAAAAATGGAACACTATATATATACCTGACAAATCATAGTGAGTTAGTAATACCAACGACATCAATCTGGGAAAATGGAACACTATACCTGACAAATCATAGTGAGTTAGTAATACCAACGACATAAAACTGGGAAAATGGAACACTATACCTGACAAATCATAGTGAGTTAGTCATACCAACCACATCAATCTGGGAAAATGGAACACTATGCCTGACAAATCATAGTGAGTTAGTCATACCAAC
>MJUT01044294.1:130559-151459 GCA_002080005.1 Gigantidas platifrons | reverse complement strand
CTGGGAAAATGGAACACTATACATGTCAAATCATAGTGAGTTAGTCATACCAACGACATAAAACTGGGAAAATGGAATACTATACCTGAGAAATCATAGTGAGTTAGTAATACCAACGACATCAATCTGGGAAAATGGAACACTATACCTGAGAAATCATAGTGAGTTAGTCATACCAACGACATAAAACTGGGAAAATGGAACACTATATATATACCTGACAAATCAAATCATAGTGAGTTAGTCATACCAACGACATCAATCATTAAAAATGGAACACTATACCTCACAAATCAAATCATAGTGAGTTAGTCATACCAACGACATCAATCAGGAACTATAGTCTCCCAGGAGCAGGTAATCGCTCGCCTGGTTTTCAATTTGACATTTAAAGTTGATAGAAAATAGAGGTGATACACATAATTTTGAACATGGGCCACTCAAAGATCATTTCAACTCAAATTTCTGAGTAAAAGATTTTGATGTGATTTTTATCTCATAATATTCCCAAACGGAATAAACTGGCAGAAAAAATCTCACAGAAGAACCCACAATATATGTTAAACTACTCATTGCCATGTAGTTGCAGTTAAAATTTGAGTTCATTTTGATTTGTAATAAAGCAGAAATTGACAACTAAAGACATTTTAATATTTTAAAATCCCTTGATGCTTTCGTTTGGGTTTTTATATTCTTATTTACAGGCTAGTATTTTTCAGTTTTATTTATTGAATTGAGGTACAATTCTTGACAAATAAAGAGCATACATTAAAACATCGGAATTTGAGATAAGAGGAGTAAATCAAGTTGAAAAGCACTAAGTTTAAAACGGGATTTAACCGAAATTTCGAGTAAACTGAGCTTGGCATAACGAGATTCAGTTGTATACGAGAAATATAAAAAACATTGCTGCATAAAATCATAAATGTACCTTTACTGGATCTATGATAAGCATAGCCTCAAAGAATGACAAGATGAAAGCCAGCAGCCAGTCCTCTGATTTGGTTTTTCCCCATTCCATACTATATAAAATTAGGAAGAAACCCGAGACAAGTACTGTAGCTGTAGCTAATCCCCACGCTATAAAACGACACCAAAATGGCAATGGCAGCTGTGATTCGTTCATAGTCAAACTGGAACTATCGGTAATCTCTCTATTGTCTACATATTGTTTGGAATTTTTCTGGCGATGTCTGGAATTTCTAAATAAGTAAATAATTAATAGTACTGGAATTGTCGCTATTAACGCACTAACAAATGATATGTAAATGCTAGATAAGGACATCTTTAAAGGTCCTATTGCAATCTTCTTCCCAGTATCTTGTCCGTAAAACATGGCATTGGTTATCATTGTTAGAAACAACAGCACTAGACAACATTCCAGTCTCTGTACTCGTGTAAAATTACTCTGATCGGGTCGTATAGCTACCGACAGCCAAAGATGACTCTCGGTCGTGTTTTCTCTGACGTTTTCGGTAAATAGAAAAGAGAATCGTTTCATGTCTGCTTTACTGGTAACGGGAACGATGCATTCAATACTACCATACTCATCATCTAGTGATAGCCACGTATCAAACATAAACACATGCCTGAAATAATAAGAATAGGTGTCACATATATAAACACATGCCTGAAATAATAAAAATAGGTGTCACATATATAAACACATGCCTGAAATAATAAGAATAAGCGTCATATATAAACACATAACTAAACACATGCCTACAATAATGACAATACGTGTAAAAACTAAATACATGTACACACCTACAATAATGACAATATGTGTCAAACATAAATACACACCTGCAATGACAATATGTGTCAAACATAAAGACACACCTGCAATAATGACAATACGTGTCAAACATAATGACACACCTGCAATAATGACAATACGTGTCAAAAATAATGACACACCTGCAATAATGACAATACGTGTCAAACATAAAGACACACCTGCAATAATGACAATATGTGTCAAGCATAATCACATATCTGAAGCTAGTACATTCCTAAAATAATGGCAGCAAGTGTCTAAATAAATGCACACCTGAAAAATGGCAATATGTGTCACACATAAAACGCCTGCCTACAATAATGACAATATGTGTTAAACATAAACACATATCTGAAATAGTAGCAATACATGTCAAACATGTACATGTAAATAGATGCCTGAAATATGTTTATATGAAGCGCAGTCATAGGTGACCTTAGCCGATTTTTGGAGATCCTATTTAGACCCTCTGATTTACTTACTCCCAAAACTTTTTAAATTATTTGGCTTTCAAACCTTTCGATTTTGAGCGTACCTGATGATGGTTATTCCAGAAAGTGTCGAGTGCACTAAATTTGATATTTACGTTTTTAGTCATGAACATTCGCTTTATCACGGTTTCCCGAAATTGTGTTTGAATGAAGTATGTATTTTTTCATTAATTATTATAAACCTTATCATAGTATTAATTTCTCTAGTAGGACCCGGGTGGCTCAATGAGTTAGGTAGTTGGATTACCTAACAACTCATATAAGCCTATCACCAATACGGCGTGTGTTTGCACCCGGCTTTGTAATTCAAAAAGGGTGCACTCGACTCACAGCTGCAATTGATAAAGTTTACCAGCTGCTTGCCCATGGTCGGTGGTTCTCTCCGGGTACTCCAGCTTCTTCCACAACTAAAACTGGTTGTCATGATATAGCTGAAATATTGTTGAAAGTGGCGTTAAACACCAAAAATCAAAACTCAAAATCAATTGCTCTAGTAAATTGATTTTTATGTTGGTGGAAAAGAAATAATTATTCACGCTCATAAAAATATGAGAAAGTAGCAATTATAAAGCAAAAATAAGTTTTTCAATATATAATAATGACACCTAGAATATAAAGAAACAAAGGAAGCATACATATCAAAGGGACGGTGTTAGAAATAAACACCACATATATCAATACTGATACAGTACACCAGATGTACATTTATGTGTTTAACTTCTTCGTCTTTTCTTCAAAATTGTTCATTATTATTTAGTATCCGGATTCGAACGTTTAGACCACTTCTAATTGTATCCCGTCCTGATTGGAAGTCAATACCTTTTGTCACTGTAAATACGAAATCCGAGTTGTAATGTTTATACATTTCATCATTGTTTCGCATCCAGATTCGAATGTGTATACTGTTGGTCAAAGTATTGGAATCCACATTCTATTACTGATCTCTGACCAGGATACCTATGTTAATTTCATGATCAAGGTGTCACGTACATTATGACGCTATGTATATATAACATTTAACATTTTATTGGGTATCGTTAGTGATGTACTCTGTTACACTTACTTCTCCTGTGTCTGGATGTCTTCTATTATTATCTTAGAAAGGTACCATGATGCATCGTGTCCTACTCCACTGTTGTCATGCCAAATCTTCATAGCCGTTGGATCTTCTATACGCCTTGTTCTGCTCATCACAAAACGTCTTACACTACCAGTAGAAAACCCCTAAAATATAACTACAACGTGTATAGTGTAGCTTTATTGACAATGAGGGAGCTTAAGTAAGAATGTGTTTAGTTCATGGAGAATCATTCCAACTGATTAGTGAGTCATATTTAAAAAAAAAAAGATTCTGTTTTTAACATTTCCTATTATTAACTTATAGTGTATATTTTGCATATGCTATATGTTTAACTGATTACAAAAAAAAAATTAAAAATAGCCGGCGGAGTGAAACAGTTGACTGTTCCCTTACTTCCGGATCCGAACTGTTCCATACCCGAGAACGGTGCTCAGTGCGTCATTCCTGTCAAGCGCACTAGTGACCATTCAGTTCGTTGTTTTAGATTTTAGATTTTTAAGTTTTAGATTGTTTGTAACTTGTTTTCCAGGGTCACCAGGTATGGTATGCTGACATTATCATCTTCAGTGGATTTGTGGATATGTGCATGTATATAAGATAATAAAACAGTTCATGCCTGTTCAGGGAACAGTCAAAAATATTGTCCCTCGGTGCTGGAGATGACTTGGGAACTGTTGCCTTTGGCTCCAGGCAACAGTTCTCAAGTCATCTCCAGCACCTCGGGTCAATAGTTTTGACTGTTCCCTGAACAAACATAAAATAACTGTATATTGCACCATGCAGAATATGTTTCTCTGCTTGAGGTAGTTGTGTTTATCAATGTAAACGGATACATATCCTAAGTAGCTTAATTTATGACATGATCGAATATAGAGAGCTGGAAATAAGGAAACTCTTAGTCTCAGTTCTAGTTTTTATACCAGTTCCTTTTCCTGTTTAATTAACTTTTGTATGTACCATAATAAGGTATTCAAAGAAATGAATTAATTTCGATTTAATATACCATTCTCATATATTTACCTACGTTTGCAACCTTAAACATCACAATACAGGGATGAAATCTATGTTCTAACCAAGTTATATGAATGGATAGTTTATCAGTGTAGATTTCCCCCAGAAATATAATACATTTTTTTGGTGTTGGTAAACAATCCTCTAACATTGCTACAAACCTGGTGATGTTCATCATCTAGACGTCTAACATCGCTATAAGGATATGGGTCTTCTCCGTCAATAATGATGAAGCAGACGTTGGATTTGGTTCCAGCGTGTCTGTGTAATCCAGTATAGACAGTCAATATATACAAATATTCATCATTTTCGACATTGTCCACTAAGTATGATATGGTCCACTGTTAAAACAACACATTTATCAATATAAAGCATAGAACAAGTACCCATCACAATATAATGTTAAACAACAAATTATATATATATATATACATTATATACATTAAGAATCAAGTAGAAAACGGATACAATCACTCGTCACCCAACAGTATGAAAAGGTATAATGTCAAACATGTTATATTATACAATTAATGACTTTTAATGAGGTGGATACAAGGATTCATTAACCCAAGAATATTATATTTACCGAGGCCCCTTTGGTCCGAGGTAAATATATTATTCTTTGGTTAATAAATCCTGGTATCCACCGAATTGAAAGTCATTAATTGTTTTATTATATGACACATTTTATATGTTGATGTTACCCTTAAAATAAGCTTTTATCACGACGTTTTCTTTGGTTTCGTATGGCGCAAGACGTTGGAATGTTATATTCACTGCGCGTTACGTCGCGTGAGGTGATTATAACGTTTTATCAAAGAACGTTACTAGGGACGTCAGCCAATCAGATAAAAGAACTATTTATAGTCATATAATAAATATTATTATATGATTGAACTTTGTCTAGTTTCTAATTGGCTGACATCAACTTGAAAAGTAATGCGTACGTGCGATGTCAACCTCAAATGAGCTAAAATTAGCTCATAGGTAGTGTGGACTGTAATGTCACCCCAATTTGGGCTAAAAATAGAAATATAGATTCCAGAATTCCATGTTCCAATCAAATTTTACGTCTCTCGGCAACATTGGCCAATCAGGGGGCGTCTTTCATCCGGGGTTCCTTGACGTCATTCTCTATCAGAGAATGCTTGTTGACGTCTGTACATAAAAAATAATAAAATGGACAATGAATTGTCGTCTGCACGGTTTGCCACAGTGGACGAGGTTGAATTCAGAAAAATCTTGAAAGAAAAGATTCCAAAAACACGCGTAGAGCAACAAATGTAGCTGTAAAAATATTCCGGACATATTTAAAAGCTAAAAATATGCCGGAAGCGTTTTTTCCCATGTATAATCATATAATAAAACGATCATTGACTTTGGAATAGGTTGCTACTGGGATTTATCAACCCTCAAAAAGCAATATTCACCTCGCCTTCGGCTCAGTGAATATAACTTTTTTCAGGTTGATAAATCCCTGTAGCATCCTATATCAAAGTCAATAATTGTATATTATTATATGAATATAAATTTATTTTATCTGATTGGCTGACGTCCCTAGAAACGTTCTTTGATAAAACGTTTTATTACACACTCATATAAATATCTAGAATCTGATTTGTTAAAACTATATCACGTGGTATTTGCCAGGATGTCATGTCCACTGCTAAAACTGGCTTAAACTGGTCAAGGATTGTGGAACGTTATGTCCCACGATCGCTACGTTATGTCCCATGCTTGCGACCGTTATGTCAACCGCATACGAGAAATTGTGTTCGATTAATGTTACAGTTACTTTCAGTGGCTCCATTGATGAGCCAGTTGCTTTTTTTTGTACTGTTGAATTTCAAACATTTTTTCTTCTTCTAGTTGAGAATCAGAACAGTGTATTGTGAATTAAGACTGCATTTGTAACTAGCAATTTCAATTTAATTTTCAAATGGATCATAGTTGACAGTCAGCAATACATTAACTAAACGGTTTAGAATGGTCCATTATGGCCATATGTTTATTGATGATGTTATCAGTATTAAAACTTAAAATTGACATTATCTCAGTAATTCAGCAGGAACCTGCCATTATTAATGGTCAAAATTCTAAAGCATATCCTGTATTTAATTATAAGGTATAGTGAAGTCCTAAATTTTATGGTGTAATGCTGTATACCAAATTTATGGCATAATGTTGTCTGTTAAATTTATGGCTTAATGTCGAGCACCAAGTTAATGGTATAATGCTGTCCATCAAATTTGGGTGTGGTAAAATTTGGATTAGAATGTCTATGTTGACATCAGTCCTTGATACCAGCTGAAACTGTAAATGTTCATTTAGTCCATGTAGCCCCCCCCCCCAAAAAAGATAAGAAAAGAAAAATAACAAAAATAGTATTTGAGAAAAACAAGCATTAAATATATGTACGGAATACAAACATCATTTATTCTTAATGTCATTGTTACTTGTGCAAAGTAGATATTCGGTGTAATAAAACATTATCGCCCAAGTATGAGTTGGACATGACGGGTTGTCTACCCTAGAAAGACAATGTCACCCGAGGGCAACTCGGGCAAGCCCTCATATTCACTGATACAAAAGTCTGTAATTGTTTTATTACATATACGATAAGGCTTATGAAGTCATCCGGTGAATATTACTTCTAACAGGTGAATACCATTATTTATTGACTTCTAGACTTTACTTAGCTAAAGTACGGATAGTTATAGTCATTATGTAATAAAAACTATTATCATATACTTACTCAAGATATGTTTAATTTTGCATATGTCATAAATTCGAAATGCAACAAGTCATATCTCCAGGGGGTGTAATAACCTGATCCGTATTACATGGGGGTGTAATAATGTGTGCCGTATTACATGGGGGGTGAGATATGGATTTTTCAAAATGGCGACCGGTAATTTTGAATGAGATGAAGTATTTAGGTTTTCACTTGTAATTTTATAAAGTCTTCTTTTTTTCTTTTTTTTTTCCGAGGAATTCACGTTTTTTTTTGTCCGATTAGTTTTCGTTATTAATTTTTCGTTGTTTACTTCCGTCGCGTCTGCTACTGTCAAAATGGATAACGGAGAAAACATGGAAATGCTTGTTATGCAATGAATGATGACACTGCTGGCTTCATAAATCAAATGAAAACACAAGTAGGAAAACTGAGTATAATCTGAAATTAATCATAAACTAGTAATTTTTAAATAACTTTTTGAGGCATGTTTTTTTCAAATGGCCATGATTTAAACACAGACTTAAATAATCTGTCAGCAAAAACTATCATTGCATTTTGTTTCGAAAGAAAAATGAATTCAGTTGTGTTTAACTTGTGTATTCTCAAAATGGTTATCATAGAAAATTATTTTGAAATTATAGAGTAAAAATACATAAAATTATGTTTTTATTGATACATCATTATCAAAATCGGATATGAATTGACTTCAGAGTATTTCTTTTTAATATGAAATATATAGGGAATATTGGAATCATACGAATATTTTTGTCCACAGTCTGTATATGATAAATAGGTTATGATATGGCATTTTTCATATTACATGCCATATCAACCCTCGACCCATATTAGCCCTCGAGCCTTCGACCCATGGACTAATATGGATGTCTCGGGTTGATATGACATGTAATATGAAAAATGCCATATAATAATCTATAATTATACGATAACGACAACATGGGCATAACTAAATGAACATAAAACGATAACCACCCTAATCAAAGTTAAGTAACAGCACCTTCTTCATTAAGACGACAATATTGTGGTATAAGTAAATAAAGTTATATAAGTATATTCTAAAAAAAAACAATAAAAACCTGCCTATGTGAATTGTATCCTGTTCTGCTTCAGGAATATCAGGATCTTATGACTTTTCAATGATAATAAGAAACTTTGATATTATGCTTAAGACATAATACGCCATGTAAGATAGTGTTTACTGCTTGTTTCTGTGGTTGTTCTTCCAATTTTTAGTTATGTTTTATATTCTTTTGCAATGTTATCATATTATTTTGATTTATGTTTTTGTAAACGAATTATAGTGTTAGGGTTGTGATGTTTAACGCCACTTTCAACAATGCTTCAGTAATATCACGGTAGTCAGTTTTATTGGTGGAGGAAACCGGAGTACTCGGAGAAAACCACCAACCTAGCAAGTCACTGACAAATTTTATCACATAATAGAGTATCGAGTACACCTCGCCTGAGCGCGATTCGAACTCACAGCCTACGTGGTGATAGGAACTGATTGCATAAATAGTTGTAAATCCAACTACCATACGATCAAGACCACGACGGCCCGTAAATGAATAATAAAAATAATTATTTATAATTCTAGAAGATATTTACCCTTATAATATCCTTTTTATCTTGTTTAACTGCCCAAACACATATCAATATGTAAACTATTACAAGGCATATAACAGTAGAAAACACAGCAGCATTGTCCTTCAGGTCAAACTTAGAAAAGACAGAACTGAGGTCGATGGTGTTTGGTGATACATAGAATGTTGTAGCGAAACTGTTCCCTGGTGGATTGGTACAGTCACAAACTGTTTCGTTTAATGTTGACAGAGTAGATACCTAAGATGACATAAAATTTGCAAAAATAACACACAACTGATTTAGAATAATATGATACAGTGACTTTTTTAATGTTAATATTTTTGTTTGAAATGCATTTTTAATCGAATGTTTAATGTCTTTCTACTTCCATTTACATTGTTTGATGTTTCCGTCAATTATTCCAAGGAGTGCAACTTTCATAAACAGGGTAAGCATGACCTTGACATTTCTCATACATTTTCCATGTTGAACAAGTCTTCGGTTAGACGTCGTTTCAAACGACAAATACAATTTCGTTTGTGTTCATACTGATATCAGACTGTGCCTTTGAACACGAGAATTATTTTGAATGTATGTCAATATTAATGTCACATAACTTACTGGAGGATTTAACCCAGCTATAGTCGCAATTACTATTGACCCCACTTTTTAGCGTCAGAAAAAGCACAATAAATTAGATTTTATCTTTATAATGTAGAAGACAATTATTGTTTTATTCCAATTTCATTGGTAATATTCATGAGTAATAATATCATACAAGAGGATATATTACCCTGTTTATAATGGTTCAATATCTTAATCAATTAGAGAATGTATCATATTCTAGTTCTCGGTAATTAAACATTTTACAACTAGAAGTACTATATATACTGAAGGGAAAAAGAAACGCCGGGTAACATAATATGCTCCTATTTTTTAGCTGTGTGGCGTAAAATTACGAAAACTGGGCAGACGAGTGGCTTGGTCAGTGTGCACTAAAATCGGTGTCTAAAGTTACTCAATCGTGAAAGGTATCATGTGACATAGAGAAAGTGATAAAAAGCAAATAACACTTGCAGAATAATGATAACAAGTTCGTCAAAACATCGTGTCATACCACTTCATACTCTTGAGGTATACACATCGCTTTCCACTATTTAAAGTTAATTTGAATCTCTTGTAATCATGCCAAGGCTGACGGAAGTTCAGAGGGGTCAGGCAATTGCATTGCTAATGCAAGGTTAAAGGCAACAACAAGTTGCTTTACAATTTGGTGTGAATGTTTCCACCATAGAACGTCTTGTCCGTCGTCTGAGAGATACTGGAAGGGTTGCTGACCATCCGCGACGGGGACGCCCGCGCGTAACGACGCCACGCCAAGACCGGCTATTCGTCTACGGTAGGAAATCATAATCGCCACATTCACCCAGAAACTGTGAGAAACCGATCGCGCGAGTTTGGTCTGCGAGCTCGTCGACCTTACATTGGTTTTCCTCTCACTCGTGCACGTCGCGCGCGTCGTATGGCTTGATTGGCGGCACATGGTCCCAGACAATTTCCAATGAGGCAATGGAGACGGGTTTTTTTCACAGATGAGTCGCGGTTCACTCTTTTTCGTCCGGACGGTGAACGTCGTGTATACTGACGTCATGGGGAACGCTTCGCCGACGCATGCGTTCTTGAGAGGGATAGGTTTGGGGTGGCTCACTTATGGTTTTGGCAGAGATATCTCACGGGTTAAAGTCGCCGTTGATTGTGATAGCCGGTAATTTAACAGGCGTAAGATAGAGGGATGAAATCCTCCAGCTGGTTGCAGTTCCATTTGTGCAACAGCATAACCTAATTTCCCAGCAGGATAACGCCCGGCCCCATGTAGCCAGAGTTTGTCAAGATTTTTTCGCCAATCATAACATTAACCCACTCGATTGGCTTCCGTACAGTCCAGATTTGTCCCCAATCGAACATCTTTTGGACAGGATAGTAAGGGGGCGTCGGAATGCCCCCGCTACTCTCGACCAATTAAGGGCTGCCTTATTGGAATAGTGGGATAATATCCCCATAAGAAGGATAAATGCTCTGATGAACTCCATGCACAGGAGAATCAGGGCTGTAACAGATGCGCGAGGGGGGCATACGAGATATTGACGAGTTAATCCATTTCACTTTAACATATTGGGGGGTACTGTTAAATTGGTTTCAATTACTCATGAATTATTGATCAAAATCTAATGAAATTTTAAAAACTTGTTGATTAAATTTGTGTTTTTATTAATATTGAAAAAAACATTCGAATAAATAATACTAAATCACCTAAATTGTTGACCCTGCGTTTCTTTTTCCCTTCAGTATACATCAACCAAGGATTTATCTCATTGTATGTATGGTTCCTCACTCCTCTAAAGCTAATATATTTACCTTACAAGACGTCTTATCCCACCGTTGGGCGTCTTGGTCCCACACCCTACAACCAGTAGTAACACCACCGATACCATATTCTACTATATTAGTCTGTGTAAATCTCTTACGTCTAGATGATGTTACAGTTGTATTATAACCTAATGTACACAGTACAAAAGTGTATAATATTCGTTTAATCTCAAAAATCTACATTAGCAATTTGGTTTTTGTTTTGTCTTTGTTTGTTTGTTTTGGTTCTTTTTTTCAAAACGACAAACAGGGATCAATAAAACACAAATAGAAAATTGAAGAATGAACAATAAGAACCCCACTAATAACCTGGAGTGACATCAGGTGCTCCGGAAGGGTAGGCAGTACCTGTTCTACTAGTGACACCTGTCGTGTTACTCCTGATTTATATCTGCTGATAAATCATGAAAAGAGAATGAAAGAAAGCATGACAAAATATGACGTGTTGTTATAACTCATTAAATACAAAGACATATGTACGTTTAAGCAGACGAACAATCATTTACAGTAAAATTATCTTATGTATATATCTTTCGTGACCATATACTCGTCTCGTCTTCTTGACAATATATCTAATATATCATAGAACAAGCTGTAGGACTGCCCTTTATACAGACTTGTTTTCTGGGTATTCACTCCATTTAATACATATGCAATTAAGCAAAAACAGATTGTATTTATGACCACAAATAGTTTCTCTTAATTCGGACAGACGGGTGATCGAATGAGTGTAAAACAATGTATGTGCCTATTCGTCATGTAAAAATACAAATAAGTACCTGTTGATCTAAATACATGCACCCCAATATACACTAATGTTGATTTAGTATATAATATCTCATTTACTATAATGGTAATGTTATTATCTGTATTCAGATCTTCAGCTTGGATATGTTTCTTCCAATCATGGTTGTCTGCCGAAGGATATTTATTTCTGCTAATGTATATAGTATGATCCATGTCCCTAATAACGTTTTGTATACAGAATATCAAGCTATCTTTGGGATTATTCCAGTACATGCTATACGTTAGCATCTGTGATGTTGATTCATTCTTATCTACAGGAATGGCTAGTTGGACAGACTTCATTGGTGATTTTAGATCAGAATTCTTAAGCTTTATTGTTGATGGTATAACGGAAGTGTTACCATGGATATGATCGGTAACAGAAACAGTAACGGTCTTTGATGATATGTATTTTGACTCGTCATCCCATGAGAACGGTGTGTGATCATAGAACGTTACCTACAATGAAATTTAAGAACTTACACAACATGTTAAGGGGTTTTCGGTCTCATCGCCCGTGTATCCCACGGTGATTCTAAATTTATTTCCTTCGGCCAGCTGTGTATCCCACCCTGGCCGGTAAGGGGTTTCGGTCTCATCATCTGTGAATACCACGGTGACTCAAAATTCAGTTTTATTTATATATATTGTTTTATTATCTGCACACATATTGAATTTTGGTTCCCATTTCACGCAATGTGCGGTAACCATTTATCTGAACTTATTATCTGAACTTATTCTGTGATATATACAAATGAACATTAAATTTATTGCATTTCATTTATCTAGATACACTATGAATATATGATTATATCATGTTAATATTAAAGCTGTGGCCAAATACCGCCAATACTAAATATAATTGTTAGTTTTCCTTACTTGCCCCCTATATTTTTCATATGCGTATCCGAGATAACGACATGTATATATTTTAATGAACACATGTCAAGATGGAAATATGCCTTATAGCGGTGCCATATTCAAAATATATATATAATTATATCACTCGTATATATCTATGCAAACTACAATTGCTGTCCCTTTTGCATATAAACAAGTACAGTATATTAAACAACGAAGCAGGACATTTTCTAAAACAATCAACTTTCATATTGTATCTGTTTCTAGTAGGTAATATTTAATACATATATACCATAGTAAATTGGAGTTTTATTCTGTAGTTGTATTATTTGTGCGTTACTAAGAGTGAATGTTTGCTGAAATTCCCATGTTGTAGACATTTTTAAGATGAAAATTAAGATTTGGCCAGTTGGCAATGCTTCTCGCGACGAGTAAGCAGTTCTCACTTCTGTAAGACACCCGCCATGTTACTCATATAGTCAAAGAAATTATGTGTAGAAATTCACGGAAAATCTAGTTACGTACATAGTGTGACAATAATGTTCTTGGTAGATATAAGTTTGCGTGGTGTTGATGACATTTCTGTTCTTGGTAGATATAAGGTTGCGTGGTGTTGATGACATTTCTGTTCTTGGTAGATACAAAGTTGCGTGGTGTTGATGACATTTCTGTTCTTGGTAGATATAAGGTTGCGTGGTGTTGATGACATTTCTGTTCTTGGTAGATATAAGCTTACGTGTTGTTGATGACATTTCTGTTCTTGGTAGATACTAAGTTGCGTGGTGTTGATGACATTTCTGTTCTTGGTAGATACAAGGTTGCGTGGTGTTGATGACATTTCTGTTCTTGGTAGATACAAGGTTGCGTGTTGTTGATGACATCTCTGTTCTCGGTAGATACAAGTTTGCGTGGTGTTGATGATATTTCTGTTCTTGGTAGATAGAAGGTTGCGTGGTGTTGATGACATTTCTGTTCTTGGTAGATACAAGTTTTCGTGGTGTTGATGACATTTCTGTTCTTGGTAGATACAAGGTTGCTTGGTGTTGATGATATTTCTGTTCTTGGTAGATATAAGGTTGCGTGGTGTTGATGACATTTCTGTTCTTGGTAGATACAAGGTTGCGTGGTGTTGATGACATTTCTGTTCTTGGTAGATACAAGGTTGCATGGTGTTGATGACATTTCTGTTCTTCGTAGATAGAAGGTTGCGTGGTGTTGATGACATTTCTGTTCTTGGTAGATACAAGTGTTCGTGGTGTTTATGACATTTCTGTTCTTGGTAGATACAAGGTTGCTTGGTGTTGATGACATTTCTGTTCTTGGTTGATACACGTTTGGGTGGTGTTAATGACATTTCGTTGTTGTAAATGTGATTTGATTGAAATACAAGATCCAACGAATAAGGATGTTTTGGGTTTTTTTTTGGTTTGCTTGTTTTTTTGTTTTTTGTTTTTTTTTTAAACATTTGTGTCATTTTAATTATTCTACATACCTGAACATTTTGCTCGTTCATAGACGTAGAATCAAGAGGAACAAGATCAATCTTCGCATGCTCATGTGAGAGTCCCGAGTCCAGTAATTGATAAACAAATTTCTTATCCTTTGTAGTATTGACATGTGCGTATTGTACATAAACAGGCAACTGCTTGCGAAAATTTAATTCTTGTAACACTTTTCCTAGGGTGGAAATGGCTTCTAATAAACCAGGAACTGCATTCTTCACCTGAAGTCAGATGAAAGAGTGCTTTAGATAAATAGTTCTAGATTTAGCTACATAGTTAAACTAGATATCCAAATGAAATCAATGCAAAAGAGATACATATTCGACATTTCCAGTCGAATTGTACTTCGTTATTTACAATGATTGAATAATGGATTGATTGGTGTCTGACGATAACGTTGATAGCAGTATTTCAGCTATATCGTGGATTGAACAAAATTTACAAATTAACTGCCTCAACTACAATATTCTTAGAAATAAAACATATGTGTGTATAAAGCAATTTATAGAAACATTTACAGGATTGTATGACAAATAAAAAAAAAATTAAATGGATACAAATATTTTTTTAGAATCTTACGTTCTCTATTTACATTTTAGTATATCAATTAAAGTTAAAAATAATCAAAATAGTGTCTTCTGCGACATTTGTAAACAAATCAGGAGTGCATTTCTTTCTAACACAAACGATTACGCGCGTACGCGTTTAGAGCATTTTTTCTAACATACGTTTGTAAACTTTGCACAAAATTTGACAAACTATGCACTCGCTAAATGTGCGTCTACAGTTTGTCGTTTATCGTTTGTTGCTACAAACTCTGCATTTGTTTCTAATCTCAACGCTGAATCAATTATCTACTCGTGGAATTTTCCCGCTAAAACAAAGATGGAATCTAACAAAAGAAGAGAAGGTATGTATAATATTATTGATTTCCAATTAATGGGTGGTTTATCAGAGCATAAAGAAGTAATTTAAAGACTAAATTAATGACACACTGTTAAAATAAACATGTCCTCTGTTTCTATATCATCATCAGCGATTTTCGCGCGTAATTATGAGTTTATTTACCAACAACATGTGCATGCATATTTTCATGTAAAACAGGGTCAGTAACTCTGTGATTAAACGATGTATTTGTTTCTACTTTTGCAGCGTTTAACAAACGACACACAACGTTTACAAAACTTTGGTTAGAAAGAAATGCACTCCTAATATTGTCATTGACAATAAGGGACATTAACATTCAAATATTTACGATTAACTTGCAAACAGATTTACCATCACTCATGTTTATAAACCCCTGTTTGTAAGCCAGTTGATATGCTATATAATATGTTCCTCTCATTTTTATCAACCCCTGTTTGTAAGCCATTTGATATGCTATATAATATGTTCCTCTCATTTTTATCAACCCCTGTTTGTAACCCAGTTGATATGCTATATAATATGTTCCTCACATTTTTATAAACCTCTGTTTGTAACCTAGTTTATCTGCTATATAATATGTTCCTCTTATTTTTATTAACCCCTGTTTGTGACCCAGTTGATATGATATATAATATGTTCCTCTCATTTTTATAAACCTCTGTTTGTAACCCAGTTGATATGCTATATAATATGTTCCTCTCATGATGTTTAAGTGGTGGCTGTTTAATGCTGTATAAAGTCGTCAATCAAAATTACGAGAAGTTTACACACGAAACGATACTTCACAAGCTATATTAATTTAATGAGCCATACGAAAACAGTTAAGTATCTCGGTGTCTTCGCGAAGAGTGCCATGTAAATCTATATCATTTCCGGACTCATGTGATAACTCCTTTTATTAAATGACTGTAATTTAGCTTGCATATGATTGGGTTAAAACTGATTAAGAGGTTTGGAGTACTTGTGATATCACCCTCTCGGCACAAAATAGATCCTGGCAGGTGTCCGGAAAGTGATATCACCCTCGCAAGGCATAAACATAGATGGGGGAAAACCGGACTTTTGCTATCCTATCAAATTCGTTCTTTCGTTGTTAAATAACCAATGAGATTGCGTTTGACATTTCTTTTTCGGCTGAATCATAACCAAACGCTCCAACATTGCGATATTTTATTGGTATGAGATGAAATTGAAAGTTGATATCAATAAAACATTTTCATGAAATAAAACAATCATTGACTTTGGAATAGGTTGCTATCTGGTTTATCAACCTTCAAAAACGTATATTCACCTCGCCTGCGCTCAGTGAATATTAATTTTTTTCATGTTGATAAATCCAGATATCAAGTCAATAATTGTATAATGTTACATCTATGTAAATGTTAAATGTAAAAAGTTTTTATCGGAGTGGCCGTTTACTCGTAATATGTGTATTGTGTATTATGTGTACACGTTTAGATATACATGTACGGGATAAAACCGAGCAACACATTTAAATTTGTCCTTACCTTAAATCATATCGACAATGATCAAAATGACCGTATCATTGCGCTGGTATACATTTTGATAATTTATATCCTAGAAAACAGGGCCATCGTGATCGTATGGTAGTTGGATTTACAACTACTTATGCGATTATGCAATCAGTGCCTATCACCACTAAAGTCGTGAGTTCAAATCCCGCTCATTGCGAGGTGCACTCGATACAACATTATGTGATAAAGTTTGTCAGTGACTTGCGGCGGGTCGGTGAAACATTGTTGAAAGTGGTGCTTAACACCATAACCCAATCCAGGAAATCAATACTTTCGGTTTGTGTCTTCAGTGTGTGTCATTATTATGCATGTTTGATAATTCCGATTATGGGATAAATAAATTGTATTGTATCCTATTTGTCATCTATTAATACACACCAAGTTATTTTGTAATTCCTGGTCTAATTCATTCTTAGAAGCAATTTGTGAGGCAATATAAGCTCTTTCCATACTAGTTAAATCAGCATCAGTTGGTTCAACAAATGTTTGTCTGTCAGCCAGAACTTCATGTATATTGTATATATCTATGTGACGTGGTGTCTCATAAGAAGAACTGGGTAAGATTCCCTCCAAAACATTATTTAATACTCGTAATATACCTTATAAAATAAATTTAAAACTCTTAGAATCAATACACATTTGAAATACAAATAACAAAATATGTACAAAATAAATCAAACAATAACTTACTTTCTGAAACAGATATATATAGATTCTCCTTCAGTTGCCCGTGGGTTATGATATTCCTCCACTCAAGAGAGTTAATTTTAAAATTTTAACCACAAGCCGTTAGGCGAGTGGTTAAAATTTTAAATTTAACTCTCGAGAGTGGAGAAATATCGTAACCCATATGGGCAACTGGAGGAGAATTTGTTTCTCCCATTATTTAACACGGATTTATTTCAAAAGCCGTCAAATGAGTCAAACGAGTCAAATGCGGGTAAAGGCACGAGACATTTTAATCCTTTAGAGGATTACAGATTTTTCCACCACTGGTTGAGCCGGGATAGAACGCCGTAATAATGGGAGAATTCTTGATTAATCTTCCCGAAGGTTAATGGGTAGCACAATACAGACAGATGCAGCATGACAAACATGATTTAAAAACCACTAAACCGTGAATTTATTATCGTTTGCTTGTTCGATGTTTTAGAGAGAAAAAACTGGTCAAAGGAGACAGTATTTAGGTAATGTGTATGACGCGCGGGTATATAAAATGATCATATTAAACAGCAGTTCAGAGAGAAGAGTTTGAAGATACCAAAAGGGGCAACCAGAATCCGTATATCGAAGAAGAACAGACAACACAATGGTCAAAAGAAAAAGTACAAAAGGACAAAAAACGATCTACAAAGCAGTTCCTGCTCCAATAATGACGCCCGTCGTGTTAATCAGAGTTCCTGTCACCTACAGGTTGTTAGGACATTCTCTCATCATTATTTATGTACGGGTATTGTACTTCATCATTACTGTCTTCGGTAGGTAATAGTCCGTGCTGTTGTTGTTTTCACCTTTGTGTTTCTACAATTGTTTTGATTTATACTGAACCATCCTTTAACTCCAGTATCGTGCTTCATGTTCATGCATAGCAAATTAGAGTCCGTCTATTGGATAGGGAACATGCCTGTTGTCAACAGAGACCTTGAAATCTCATATGGGTCAAATTATACATAATGGTCAACATCTATAGTTGTAGTGACGTCATTTGGAATTTTAACCAGTACATGTATAACATGTTATGTGAATTATGATAAATGCAACCAACTAGGGTGGTTTATATGGCTGTCTCGGTATCGGAGTTTGAGGTGATGGAATGTTAATAGGGTTCTAGCAATAATGTATATCCCCATGGAGTCTATTTATTCGGTCAAATATATATTAGCATATCATTCACATTTTATATGCAGACTCGAGTTGTTTTTGGATATCTTAAACATCATAGTAAAATTACTTGCTGAAATAAATTCAGTATTTCCAAATTTCAAATTTGGCGTTGTTGCTATTTTATCTGAGATATTTTATGGAATATGTTACTGGTGTTACCATAGCAACTTTACCTTCACATGTAGTTAAGTAGTCCTCGTATTTGAGGTAATGCTCATTCTCTGCTAGAGTAACCAATTGATCTAATAGCTTTCTTTGCCCATTAAACGCTGAAGACTAAAAATAATGTTTATGAAAAAGAACAACGGTATATAATATATGTATACTGTTGGAATATATCAAATAGTGACCTGAACTTTCGAAACAAGTAAATAAGCGAGTCTCTGATGAATTGTTCTCACCTGCATAGCTAAATTAAGTTTTGCCTATAATGTACATATATTGTTTTATCCTGCATTGTGAAGAACTATGTATCAGTGCGTCCATTTGTATATTTTTGAGAAAAAAAGCTTAAGCGGTGACTTGTAAATATATGAGCAAATACATTTGGTTTCATCTTTGTATGATGATACCTATATGCAAATGTGTCGGAATTTTTATGTATGAATGCAAATAAAAATGTAATTATGAGTGCATTTTGTCTTTTTATATACTTGCATAAAGTAAATATGTACAAGAACATCTTTATTTATACTTGTATTATGGCATATATCTACAATACGTCTGGTTAAACTTAGAAGATATCTTACACATGTATGATATATTTAATGAATAAGTTGTACATGTTTTTCCACACAATTACCAAATTTGACCTAACTTGAGTTCTCCGTGAATAAACTAGTCTTAACATTGTTTTATTTTAATGAGGGCCTTAATACATAATAGTGTATAACTTACGATAGAGGAATTTGCAACGAACATTTTATTATTGATGGTTGTGGCAATACTATAAACAATCTGAGCAATATTAACTGTAGATTTACTATCTTCGTCATCTGAAACAGACGCCAGTTTCTCTACAAAACTCGTCAACTCCTGTAATAATATTGCCAGTCTTTAGTTAGAATGGTAACACTGGAATATGAATGGTGATATATAAAATGTTTTGTATATTTTGGGGTTACAATTAAACACCTAAAATTATTTGTATGTTGTTTGCGTGAAAGAAAGCGAGATAATAAACCTGTAGCATATGTGTATTTAATGTGCTTAAACATTGATTTTCTTGGAATAAATACACACCGGACATGATGATATTCAAATATTGGTCATTTTGATCTATAATGTATTTGTCCTGTTTTTAGTAATAATATAGGTTCAGCAATAACTACGTAACTGATATCGTCGGTAAGCCATTGTAGATTACACTTTTCTTGATCTTCCTTCACGCGTGGGCCAAATTATATTAAAACCGTCTTTTTCTGTTTGTTCCTAAATCAATTTGTATTTAATAGTTCCCATAGCAGGAAAGCAAAACTAAAAGTATTCTATTGGCCAGATTGAACATATTATTAGGGATGCTATCAACGGTTTAAAATGAAATAACCAAAATATGTCAGAGGAAGGACCAATGGGAGGTATGTGTCGTTACCCGTATTTTACCAAGTATATACAACTGACAAAACCACTGTCATATCTAAAAGATTATACTGCAATTGGCAACTTTACAGCATTCATAGAGGGGGTCGTGTAAATGTTTGCTTTATACTGCACAATGTCCTGTATAAAACATTTAGGCCACGCCCCTTTTTGGAACTTTTGCTTTATACTGGACAATGTCCTGTATAAAACATTTTTTAAATGGGGCCCATGACGGGGAATACGAATTTTAATTTTTTTTTTATATAGAAAACAGTGAGAAAAAAATACAGTATTGCAGTATAAAAACAATATAGGTATGATGTCTTTTTATATGAGATTTATTAGAATTCGGCACGAAACAGGGGGACTGCTCGGCAGAGCCTCGCAGTACCCCTGTTTCTTAGCCTCATCCAAATAAATCTCATATAAAAAGACATCACATCTATATTGTCTAAATATCATGTTTATAAATAGAATATGTGCATCTTGAAGTAGAATGAACAAATGTTCATGGTTAAAATGGAGATGTATTTATATATGAAAATGAGCTTAGTTTATGTGTGATGGGTGTCAACAGAATATTTAATTGATTAATGTAAATGAATGTACACATTACATGATTATTCTTATGTTAATGAATGTACACATTACATGATTATTATAATGTAAATGAATGTACACATTACATGATTATT
>MJUT01044294.1:62502-103734 GCA_002080005.1 Gigantidas platifrons | reverse complement strand
TTTTTTTTTCAGTAGTAATTTTATAATACTATACAGTACTATGATTATCTCCCTTTAATCAAATTCCTTAAAAAGCATTTTCCTCAATAATTAGTGTTAATTCAACTTTTTGCATTTAATTGTTATATTTTGAAATTATTATCAATATTAAACAATAACTTTTTTAGGTTCATATTTATAAGAATATTGTAGTTGCAATTATTATGAATATTATAGTTGCAATTATTTAAATTAAATATACCTACCTTGAAGAACTTTTGGATTTATTTATATAATCAACGCCCACTTTTCTATAATTATATTGCCGAACTTCCTACGGTCTTTTCCGAATATTATAATTATACTTCGGTATGTTCCGGATTATTTCGGTCGATTCTAAATTAACATACACACGTCAAATACGTCAAAAAACTATCCAATTAAAAGTTTCTCGATATACGCGAACTGGACGAGAATTCCTTTACTTATTATAAAATCCCGTGATACATCGAATAGTTAAATCGGCCATTTTCTAGCATGTTATTTGCCGTTTCCATCCCCTTTCCCTATGACATCCCCTGTCAAAACTAAGAGTCTATTGGTGTAAGCCATAATATTGTCCTGTGAAAATGTGTCCGATTGTATCTTTTTCAAATGAAAAATCCCCAACAGACCAAAAGAAGTCACCTCTGCGCTTTATTCCGTCCTCGGACTTTATCATAGAAAACAATTATAACAGAGGACAATATTTTATGGCGGACACTATTTAATCCTACATTCCCTCTGACATATGTGGTCTATGACGATGTTGGCTATCCTATTTAGGTTTGGTATTATTGCTATCACTTAGCTTTCCAATATTTCGATTTTGAGCGTACATGATAATGGATATTCCAAAAACAAATTGATATCGACATTTTTATTCTAAATGCGAAAAACATAAATAATAATAAATTTTTAGAACTTTTCTGACCCTATCGTTGAAGTTAATGCAGTGGTACGTCACTTCCGGCAATCATGGGACTTTATACGAAAAATTTGGCAATAAATGTGTGAAAATCTTAAAATTCTGGAGAATTGAGCTGTCGTATGCACAACACTAAAACAGGGGCGGAAAGATGGGTCTTTTAGGAATGGATATATGTCCTAGTTTTAATGACATCATGGAAATAAGGTGCAATAAATGTAATCGAAGCGAGGAGGGGTACGATTTCTAAACAAGCGGAGTTGCTTACCTTGTGGATTATTAGTATCTATATAAGGTCGAAACATGCCATTTGTTGTTAACATGAGATTATATGAATATTGACAAGAACAAGTTAAAATAAGGAAAAAGAGATGAAATAATAAAGAAATAAAGAAATTTTATTGAAAATAAATTTGTAAACAGAAAGTTAGAAAAAAGGGGGGTGGATCCGTGCCACAAGCGCCTGTGATATTTGCCTGCTAACAAAGTCGACTTATTCCAGCGGCACGTCTGAGTCTGTATAAAATACCCCCATTCCCCGTGGACTTAGATTAAATAGCTATGTTGTCACTAGTATATAACTGCTTGGTTGTGCTACTTAACAGTAAAGACTGTGACACAATACTTATTATTAACAGACACACAATGAAACAGTGTCACTAAATGGGTGAGCATTAACACTTATAAAACTATTTGCTAATATACAGTGTTTTTATTTTTAAAGAGAGACAAATGACCTAAATACTGAACAGAAATATAATGTCCATCTGAAAATATGAAAAAAAAAAAAAAAAAAAAAAAAAAAAAAATACCATATTGTAAGCAGGATGATATAATTACCGTATAGCCGGTCATTTCTGCGGTATGAAATTTCTGCGGTCTTGGAGTAACATGAAGATTTTTTATTTTCTACTGATTTTTGTTCTGCGGATTTAATCCTTTAAAAAGTTCTCAAAGGTTACATCTTCTATAAACACATTTGGTAACTTTAATCTCTAGAAACTATTTTTTTTCACTGTTTTCACGATCTATTTTGTTGACAGGAAATATGAAGTCAACAGTTGGATCAATATCGGTATATTGAAATTTTGATTATATATTTTTAAGGTCGAATTTTCATATTTTAGCATATAACAATTTCCTTAAAAGAAACTCGGGTTAACCGGAATTTTACTACAGTCCATGGACATAAGTATTCGTCACCTTCGATTTTTTACTATATATTTCATGTAAAACCACATTTAAAAAAAAAATAGTTTAAGGCTATCACTGCGCAGATTTTTATGAAATTTATTTCAAGACACGCAGAATTCTTTGAATTTTATTTGTTTATCTGATAGTAATTTTTGTCTGCCTGGTTTTTGTTTTCATGTGATTTAAACATAAATATAGATTTTTTCCGATTTTATTTTGGTTAATTAGATGTATAGCAAATTTGACGTCAGAAAACAAAAATTGTCTTTAAATCGTAAGAAAATAAAGCCAATCTAACGGAAAATCATGCAAAAATAAACAAATAATCTTTAAATATTTCTGCAAAAATGATCAAAACCCGTTTCGAAATGACTTCACAATAAAAAAAATTGAAAAATGTGGTTTTATATGAAATATATAGCTTAAAATCGAGGGTGACGAATACTTATGTCCATTGACTGTACATTTCCTTTTTCTTTTCATTTTTTTTTTATATGAATCATGAGATCACGCAGTTTATGTATTATTCGATCGCAGCAACTATAAGAATTTATTCTAAAAAAAATAAAAAAAAAACAACCCTAAATAATGTTAATTTATGTCATAACAATTTTAAATATTGCTATAATATTGTTTATTAGGATTGTAAAAATTTGGTCATGTGATTGTTTCAATTATTGTCGATGTCAGCTTTGCGCAATAATATTTCTAGATCTTGATTAATTGTAATTAAAAATCATCATGCCACAGCTAAATAACCTTTGATTGTTGTGTAAACAGTTATACAGTATCAGTATCTTTCTTTATCTGGTATAGTAATTAGGCCTAATTAAATATTTTACACTTCCGGACGAACTGGAGGTTGGGGTTTGAAAATATCATTATCATTAAAATAGTTCGACTGTTCGAGAAATTGGAATTTATTTGACAAGGAATTAACGACAAATTAACGGAACACAGATCCATTTGGATTCGGTAATAAAGACCGAATATTTAAACATCGACATGTTTCCAGATCAATATAAATGCAGGTTAATACATGGAAATTTCAATATTGGCCTGGTTATCATCCCGAGACACCCATATTGGCCTGAGACGAAGTCGAGGGCCAATATGGGTCGAGGGATAACCAGGCCAATATGGAAATGCCCATGTATTAAACTATTTATTATATACTTCCGACATCTTCAAACGTAAACACCGGAAGTTGTTTATTTTGCCTGAAACGCACGAGGGGCACCTAAAAACCGGTTATTTTCCCGGGGTGTGAAAATATGGACAGTTTACTTCCGGTCATATTGGTCATACAGAAATGCCTTTATTTTAACTAAGTATGTAATATGATAACTTGGGACGAAGTCCAATAATTATATACCATTAGTAACAAAATACTGGTCAGACCTGCTAATGTGGGTCATGGGTCAATGTGAGTAGCATGTGTAGTCACGTGAACAGATACGGTGTTGAAAAAACTGTCGATACTCATAAAATATTGACAAATGCAATAACATTTTATGTTTGTCTTCAAGAAATATTATAGACAAACCATGTGTTAAGTTTTATGACGAAATATCTCCGATTTCTATGTAAATTTATGAGTTGAAGTGAAGAAACACCTACAGGTAATTTTAGCGATGTATTTTTATCTTGGACAATAATGAGCGTCCTGATTGGATGACCGATTTAAAACACACTGACTCCGCATGGTTTAGCAAGGTTACTCAGGTCAATAGTTTATAAATTTAGAATCTGGAATATTGTTGATCATTGATTTAAACAAGATTAAAGGGGGAAAAGGGGGGGTGAATTTTATTTGTGAATTTTACAGTTAAATAAATCCACTGTAGCTGTACATGTATTGGTTCCGGTATGTCATTTCCGGTGCATGAAAAATTAGTCATTAGTCATTAGTATATAGAAAAAAATGTTATTTCTATCATAGTTGGGACTTCGTCCCATAATAAACTCACGTAATGACAAAGTTGAAATGTGCGTGAGTACTCTTCATTGAATTGAATTCTATTGCCAGAGATTATTTCCACTTCTAATAAATACTGACCGCCTTTCATGTTAAAGATTATGTCAGAGGTTTTACATGACAATTTAGTTCACTTTTTTATATACACGATACCTAGTCTACCTATCTTTTTATATTTTATGGATATATTACTTACCACATTGCTTCTCCTTTACATCAGCTCCCAGATTTGTACAATCTTCACCTCCATTACAAGGGGTAGGGTTGTTACAATATCTGTAACTAGTTGTCGTAGAGCTGCACCGCCCGGAGCAATCACTCCAAGCACCCCAATTCGTGTAACCACCATCTTGTTTTGCTAGAGAAAATAACAGCAAATTGAGGTAATACACTTTTGTACAAAATGTAATGTATTTAATACTTACCAAATTTATAACAAACAATACGTAGTATATTTTAATGCTTCCTATGGTTGTTTATATGCTCCTTCTACCAACTTCTAACAATAATAACATTTGTATCGATTTTATTAAACAAGCGCAGACAAACAAGCGATTGTGATATTAACTTATCCTGCATTTGTGTGATTTGGAGTACTAATAAAGGCATCAAATAAACCTCAGTTTTATTAATTCCTGGACCTAATAAAGCTTTTCTGGTACCTGATTCATGCAGAGCGACGATAGGAAAAGGTAATCGTATTTAGCACGGACTTCACAGAGTACACCTCGCCATGGATGGGTTTCGATTTCGCAATCTATGAATTATGAATTTATGAATTGATCATTATCATTGCTTTATGATGAATGGTTATGAAAATACAGCTTTGAATTGACAAATGTTTTATCTGTACGACTACGATTAGCGTTATGGTTAGTTCAACAGACGAGTTCCGAAATTGTTATGTCATTGTATGATGTAATTTAATAGCTGTGATTGCCTAAGAGCCTAATACCAAATAATTACAGGGGACTGGGTGGCTCAATGAGTTAGGTCGTTGGATCTAACAACACATACAAGCCTATCACCAATACGGCTTGGGTTCGCTCCCGGCTTTGTAAATTACAAAAAAATGGTGCACTCGACTCGCAGCCATAAGTGATAAAGTTTATCAGTTCCTTGCCCTTAGTCGGTGGTTCTCTCCGGGTACTCCAGCTTCCTCCACCACTAAAACTGGTCGCCATGATATTTGTATATTTATATTTGTGACATGATGGTCTAATATGAGTATATAAGCTTTGAATTGGACGGTGTGTGATTTCCCAGATAGTGAAGAAGATTTTGACACCATGTCATGTGATATTACAATAATACAGACAAATATTTCAATTCTTAAGAAGGAAGAAAGTACGTGCGAACGGACGGACGAAGGGAGGGAGGAAGTCAATAATCGTACCTAATCTTACAACTGGAATTAAGAGGATAATTATAATGTTTCCATTTGATTGTTAAAATATTTTGTAAAGTATATAAAATAATAATGTACTATGAATATATGAATCAAATGAATATTTCGGTAGCAGCTATCCTTTTCCTAAGGCACTTTTCAGTCACTCATATTTAGTAATTGACTTACTGTCTGTCAGGAAGCAGTCACCCCTCTCTATCTTGGTTTCCGTTTTAATTGCGATAGCGTTACTGCCTGTATATATTTTTATTGTCCGGGAACGTACACCAACACAGCTGTAGTCGGTAGTGGTCCAGTTAATTCGACATGAACCCCAATCTCCTGTTTCTGTCCAAGTTGTAAGTGGTCCTGTAAATGAAATACAAATGGCTCCTGAAGACTTTCAAATTATTTGGCTAACAATTCTCTTGACTTTGAACGTACATGATGATAGTTATTCCAGAATTGCGTTGTGTGCAATTACTGCAATACATTAGGCATCTATGATATTATTAAGAATGTAAAATGTAATAAAATAAAGAAAGGAATATATTAGTGCTAGTCTATGTACATTCACTCGTCGTATCCCTAACTTTTGTTTTGTACTTTTCTTGCTTTATAGTGTTGTTTATATACACTGATCATACCTTTACTCATTGTTCTTACCTCTGTTTTTATAATTGGAACTTCTCACTCACCTTCAGTTGTTCCCTCGACTGTCGTGTAATAATCCTCAGTTGTTGCATTATAATATTCAGTTGTTCCATTATAATATTCAGTTGTTGCATTATAATATTCAGTTGTTCCATTATAATATTCAGTTGTTCCATTATGATCTTCAGTTGTTCCATTATAATCTTCAGTTGTTCCATCATAATCTTCAGTTGTTGCATTATAATATTCAGTTGTTGCATTATAATATTCAGTTGTTCCATTATAATCTTCAGTTGTTCCATTATAATCTTCAGTTGTTCCATTATAATCTTCAGTTGTTCCATTATAATCTTCAGTTGTTATATGATCATAATCTGTTGACCAATTATAATATCCGTTTGTTGTTCCTCCATAAACACCAGTCATTCCACTGTTTTGAGTACTTGTCCCATTATGATGTTGACATTCCACCATATTTATTATTTCTATATTACGATAAAAATATATATATAAACGATCATATTTCATATTTGACAGTTTTGGAATTACTCTGATATAGATTTGTAGCGAGTCGTTTTCATTGTATTAATTTTGTACATTTCTACCACTGACGTCACCTATCAATCTGTAAAACTTTGGTTGGGAGGTTCCTCAGTTTAGAAAGTGGAACGTCTGACCGTGGACCATGGTGGGTAATGTTTTTGGAGAGTGACACGCTCCCTGTATTTAAAGACGTCTTTTGTAGATTTCTAGGAAAAAAAGTAGGAGTATTGCACCTGCTAGAAATTACTAAGATTTTCGTCCCTACCTAACTAGTTATTCATTTCCAGTTGAAGTCAAAAGTCGTTGACCCGGATGACCCATCTCTTCCCTCATTTCTAAGTAGTTTTTGTTTGTTTGTTTGTTTTTTTTCCCTGAATATAGTTGAAATACTGATATGATGTGTGTTTATATTGGTTTAATTAGAAGTTGGTAAATATCAAATTGTTCAGAACTCCATGTTCAACATCCCTAAATGGGAATGGTGTGTGGAGAGTGAGGAATGGTGTATGGGAAAATGATGGAATGGTGTATGGGAAAATGAGGAATGGTGTATGGGTAATGAGGAATGATGTATGGGGAATGAGGAATGTTGTATGGGTAATGAGGAATGGTGTATGGGGAATGATGAGTGGTGTATGGGTAATGAGGAATGATGTATGGGGAATGAGGAATGTTGTATGGGTAATGAGGAATGGTGTATGGGGAATGAGGAATGGTGTATGGGGAATTAGGAATGGTGTATGGGTAATGAGGAATGGTGTATGGGTAATGAGGAATGGGGAATGAGGAATGGTGTATGGGTAATTAGGAACGGTGTATGGGTAATTAGGAACGGTGCATGGGTAATGAGGTATGGTGTATGGTTAACTAGGAACGGTGTATGGGTAATGAGGTATGGTGTATGGGTAATTAGGAGCGGTGTATGGGTAATGAGGTATGGTGTATGGGTAATTAGGAACGGTGTATGGGTAATTAGGAACGGTGTATGGGGAATGGTGTATGGATATTATTGGTAATAATTGTGCTCAACTACTGGCTGATTGGTTTCTACACGCTTATGAGGCCGATGTCCTTCAAGGGATTCACAAGATTAAAGACAGAAACATAGCACAAAGTCTGTTTTGTTTCCTTGACCTTCAAATTGAAAACAACAACTGAGGAATATTAAAAACAAACAATTAAAAACTCTACGACAAACGTGATGACTTCACTTTTCCAATAGTCAGCTTTCCATTCATCAGTAACAATATTCAAGCAGCAGCGCACGGAGTTTACATTTCAGGATTCATACTTTCTTCTAGAGATTGTGCACGTTACAGTGATTTTTTGGGGGGAAAGCTCAGCTGCGTTGCTCCGAAATTGAAGTCAAAACTTATTCGGTCGTCATGACGAACTGGTTGGCCGTTACTAAATATACATATCTCAAATGGCAATGGTTCTACTACATATATATTTTCTGTCCTCTATCATCCACAATACATTCACCGGACTTGACTCTGAATAACACGGCGGATGTCCTATCAAATACAGAAGCTGCTTACCTTTCGCGAGCACATGTTTCACTTCCGGTTCTTTTGGTTGGATCAGTATTGCTCATCTTTTTAGTTTTCTGTGTTGCGTTTTTGATTTTGATTGTCTCCGTTGTGTGTTTTATGCCCTGTTGGTTATTTGTAAAATTTACTAGATAAAAATTAAATGAAAAAGCCATTTTTGTCTCATTTCAATTTTCATAACTTAAAGTTAATTAAGCTTTAGAAATGTATACCCTAAACGTAAATAAAATATCACATGCACAACGTGGATATGACCAGCACGTAAATGATTACTATTAGTTAAAGTAAAATACCAATTTTAATTTATTATATTTATTATATATTACTATCACTGGGTCGATATCTCTGCCGGTGGACTATTAGTCCCTGAGGGTATGCATCGACACTGACATTGTTCATTAGATATATGTATTACTAGACAATAGACAATAGACAATACTTTATTTAGCCACATACATACTGAGGTGTACAAGAGGACATAATATAAATATACAAACAACAAAATCAAACGATACAAAATATACTACATTATACATACTACATAACATATGTCTCTAATGCATTACACAATACAAAACACACTACACAACATAAATGTAATACACAATACAAAACGTACTACAAAACATAATTTAATACACAATACAAAACACAGCACACACTATTGATCATAGAGTTGGGTATAACATTTCCTTCCATTTTTTATATTGTACGAATAAGAATTTTTAAATAGTTTGCTAGATTTTTTATAAAGTTCGACGTTACAAAACATTAACAACCGTTTTAATTTGTAATCTCTTGGGGTTACAGTATAATATGAAGGTATATATTTTTTACGAAATTTCTTCAAATCTTCATTTTCGCATGCAAAAAGATAGTGAAATTCATCCCCAAGCCCATTCCCACAAAGATGACAGATTCTTTCTTCTTTTGGTACTTTTGTCCATCTTCCCGTTTCAATGGGAATTTTTAAATTTGAGCATCTCAATTTAGCTATATACAACCTATCGCACTGATTTAACCGTAGTAAATATTTTTCTAAAACCAAACTCAGTTTTATATTCTGAATAGAAATTACCTCTGGATGAATTACCCATTTGAGCAAACCATTGTTGGATAAATTGATCATTTAATTGTTGTGAAATTAATTTTTTCAAAGCCGACCTATCCATTGGAATTTGACCTTCCCAGATAAAACTCAACCCATTTTCGTCGAATATTGACTTTACATAAGATACTGAAATTTAAAGTTCCGAAATAATGTAATTATTAATAAAACTAAGGTTCTCCTCTCTCATGATGGGTGACCACAGCCAATCTGGGCTATGTTTTAGGCCTTTTAGTTTTATCGCTTCCAAAACCTTAAATTATTTGGCTTTACAATCTTTCGATTTTGAGCGAAACTGAAGAAGGTTATTCCAGAAACGCGTTGTGCGCACTAAATTAGATATTTACGTTTATATAAAACGAACACACCGCATGATTTTTTCCTTTCTAATTGTTGATTTCACTGAGTAAAGAACGTTTCCCACCCACCCATTTTCCCCACCAGATACTGCTGTTTAATTTATATTTCAGGATCGTCATGACTTGTAATGACATTGGTATACAGCTGATGAAGTTTGAACCTAAATAATCTTTATGTAATGGCGGATTTGACTAAATATTTACCGCTTTGGTTTTGCCCAGCGGTCAGACATCCACTATTGGATCACGCAATAACTTATATTGTCATTAAAATGTGATGCCAGGTGCAATTGATTGAACATTGAATAACTGAATTTGATTGAATATTGAATAACTGAATGTGATTGAACATTGAACAAATACAATGTTTATGTCATTATAAATAAAGCCATGACAAATTGCCAGCCAACACGTGTGTTTATTGTTATTTGATTGTTGAACTGTATGCCCAGCTAGTGCCCTTAGTATCTAATAGAATGTCTATTAATCTGGAGTCGAGCTTGGTACTAGTACTGAGAATGGTCATATAGGCAGGAACAATGAAATTATTCAGTATCGTAGGTTGAATAGTTTTGTTGATTTCGTAAATGCTTGTATTTATAAATCATTATAAACAACTACCATACGTGTTGGTTTTCTGGTTATTTTGATAATTGAGAATATCATTTTAATAATTGATTATTTTTAGAAACAAACATCAGTGTTGCAACATCTGATTCAAAATGTACATAAAGTATCAGAGATAAAATATTTCAACAAACTGTAAATTAATTATCTAAAGTTATTCCCAACCAGGAATAATATACATGTACGTTATTAAAATAATGCTTACAATAATAAATTGATTATTTTGAGAAAAGACATCAATGTTACTTTTCATTGCTTGTTTTTAAGAAGCATGTAATAATTATGTAAGTGCAAAACAGCAATTAAGAGCTTCCATAATTTATTTGTTATTACATATTAACCAAAACATACAATATGAAGGGGAAAACATATATTCTATATTATATGAAAAGCGCCATTTGAAAGGCTGGTTGTAATTGATTCATGAATATCGATTTAAAAAACGGTGAATTTAATTCGATCAGTTAAAATGCTAGATATGAAATATACTTCACTTTCAAGCATATGAGAAGTTCACAAGAAATTGTTTGGAACCTTAGTTTAAACAATATTTATTTAATGAAATTACAGCATACAATTATTCAAATATATATATACTTGTAATGTTCAATGGGATTCAGAAACAAGTTATCAAACTTATGTAAATGTGTCTCCCTAATTAGATATTGATAACATTAATAAAAAAAAGTAGAAAAGTAATTACAGGTTAAATTGAAACAAAATATTTCTAAAGTTTATAAAGACGGAGCTGTCACATACTATCCTCACGGTCTACAACCCAATATGTATAGTTCATGTGCAGTCTGATCAATTACTTTACATATTTATGTTCTATCAAATCTTTTTGTTCTGGCAATGTACTTTGTCACAGTTCCAAATACCAATCTGTTTTCATTTTCATTTTTTATGCTATTACCAAATATTAAAGATTGTACATCCATAGTACCTAGAGTTTGTATAGTTTCGTTCCTAATAAATATATAATTTGCACAGTGCAGCAAGTAATGAGCAGTATTTTCTATTTTTCCACATGTACACAGACCTGAATCAATAATATTTTTTTGAAAGAGATGATCTTTAAGGGAGCTACATTTGAGATGTAGGCGCGCGAAAATAATTTGCTCTTTTCGTGATCCAAAATTAAAGTAATATGAATTTTTACACAAATTTCTATTTAAAAATCGTTTAAAGCAACATTTTGATGAATTCAATCTGATATCATTTGGGATATTATTCCAAAGCTTAATCGAGGACTGTAAAAATTCCTATAGTTAAGATAGACTGTGTTGCTTGGTCTCCTGGTGTTATGTTGATGCGTTTCAGATATTTGGGGAGGTATTAGGGAATTCAAATAATCGGGAGCATCTTTATGGAACATTTCGTGAAATTTTATCAATTTGTGGTTGTTACGACGAGTTTGAAGCGTTTCCCATCCTGTTTCGTTATAAAGTAACTGTCTGGACGTTAATTTGGTGGCACCTGTTACTATACGGGCCGCCTCAAGTTGAAGATTTTCTAAGGATTGCTTTAAATAGTCTGGGATATTGTCCCATACTATATCACCGTATTCCATTAGTGGTCTGATAAATGATATGTAAATTGTTTGCAGATGAGACCTTTTTAGTTTAAATTTGACTCTACGGAAAAAAGATAAACGGGATAACACTTTAGGCCATGCAAAGTTAATTACTTGGTTCTCAGGCCCTTTTTTGTCAAAGTTGATGAGGGAGGGCGGCATTTTTTGTTATCCTTTTACTGCAGTAAAAAGTGATGAGGGAGGCATTTTTACTTCTTTTTTGTGTGAAAAATATGGCAATGTATAAATCTTTTCATTACTTTATTGAAAATTTCAATTTTATTTCTTCCGATGGTGGCAGAAACATCACAAGTGGTTAATTGTTATGGAAACGTCCAATCCGCTGGTCCCAACGTACCATTTTTTATCTCCGTAAACAGTTCCAATAAGGTACAAGCTTCGGAGAAGCCCCCTATTATGTTTCCTGGTAAAACTGGCAAACATGTGTGCCGAATTTGCACAGAAACGATTGACATTTTGTCTAAATGTCAAACGGAAACACGTTTTTTATTTATACATTGTCATAACGATGCTTTAAATCTCATTTAAGCATGATGCGTTTTAAAGCGCTTCACCGACCACGCGATATAAGAGAAAAACGGATGCGGTTGTTTTTTCCGTACGGACAGCGCTACCGCATTTAATTTTTTTTTTTTTACTATTTTTGCAAAAAAATCGGCAATGCGGCGACGAATTTCCACATGCGGGCGGGTCTGAGAACCAAGAAATTAACTTTGTATGGCCTTAATCATGATATCTTTAACATGCTCATTCCAATTTCCATCTTCACTTATAGTTAATCCTAAATGCTTGTGGATTTCAACTTCTTTAATACTTACATTGTCCATGTAGACAGAAATCGAGGGTGCATCAAGTCGGGGCCAGATGCTTTAGATATGTTCAAATGTAAGAGTACATCTTCTACGTCCTGTTGACTGATAGATATATTACATAGTTTAGGATAATCGATTACATTATCTCTTTCAGGAGGGAGATTTCGACCAGAATCGTCAATAGTAGACTGTTTACAAAAATCATTATTAAAACAATTTGCCTTGTCAACATGGTTTTCAATTATTTGTCGTCAATATTTAGCGGCGGGTAAACTGAATTTATTGAAGGAATTCCTGATATATTTTTAAGTAACTTCCACCAATTTTTAATAGAAAGGGATGGGGAATATAGTATTCCTGTTTGTTTATCTGAGTACTCGTCCTTGGCTGTTCTAACGAGGCCAATACATTTATTTCTCACCATACGATAATTAAGCCAATCATTTTCATTATTTGTGCGCTTAGCTTTATTACGTAACCGTCGTCTTTTTCTAATCAACTAACAGATTGATCCATTAATCCATGGAGGGTCGTGTTTGGAACCTTATTTCATGTTTGAATAAAATGTATTTGTTTTAGAAATTAGAAATAGAATTAATCTTCCCGTAAATCACGTTTCTAAAGGTGTTCTCGTTCCCGTCTGCGATACAATAAAAAGTAGTAAATACAGATAATATATATGGAATTGTTAGCTACCGAATGTTAGCTTTGTTCCCAATTTTTCTTTGTTTTTCTTTTCTCTTTAACGTCCACACAAGAGATACGTATTTACTGTTATTATATAGATAGGTGTGAATTATGGGGATTTATCCGTGAAATACATTCCGGTATTTCACATGTGAAATATCAGTTTTTTCCCGCCGGAACTACTTTGCAAAACTATAAGTGTGGTGGTTACGTCCCTTGTTGTGCAACGGTGAATTTACACATACGATTGTAAGCTGAAAAAATTCCGCGAAATGTTATTGATGACTTTGGCACATAACCAAGATGACGTCATTGACGTCATATGAAGACTTCCAGTTTGAAACGTAAAGATTAGACGCTATTTGGCTTCGTACACGCTTCAATTGGGATTTAATTTAACTAGAATAAGCTTTCAAGGTAAGCAATGTAATTATTTTTGTACATTGTTGTAAATATGAAAAATAGGATTTCACATGTTCAAGATGGCAGATCCTTCCAACTGAACCCTGTAGTATCATTGCTCGTAGATTCGCACGCGTGCAATCAAATATGTATACAAATAAAACAAAATAATCGATAAGAAATTTTGAAAGTCTATATAATAAACAGTATAACTAAGTCATACATTTTGAATATCAAAATAAGACCACTCGTGACCGAATACGCATTAACGATTAAACTCGTGGACGGAACAAGTTCCACCCACTCGTTTAATCCTTATGCGTACTTCGGTCACTCGTAGTCTTATTTTGATATTCAAAATCTACGATTAGTTATACTATATTTATTAACTTTGCCCCCCCCCCATCCCCACCCCCATCTTAACTACGAGAAAGGTATAGATACATAGAAGCGACTTAGGACATAGCTTAACTTTGCACACTCTTTTCCGGAAATTTTGTGGGATTTTGCAAAATTTCCCGAAGTCGCTTCTATATTTCAATAAAGTTTATCTTGTAGTTAAGATGGCGGAGAAAAGAGCGGAGATAAAAACAATAAATATTTATCCCATTTTAGGACGTAAATATAAATATTAAGACTTAATTAACTATGGAAAGCTGAAGAAAAATATTTATTGAACCGAAAATTATGAATGTACTCATTTGATAAACTCCACAAATGAGATGACAGTACCCGAAAGGGGTGAAATTCGTACCTCTGTGGTCACAAAAAGACCATAATAGCTGCCGTGCCGCAGCTAGAGGATTGATGTATTGTAAATTGTGTATGGGAATGGTGTGAATGGTTTCCTTGTTTAGAGTACGTAGTAATATTGGGCATTTGAAGTGCATTAGTTATAGAACTGACAGTATACAGTTAATGACTTTGGATTTCAGTTAATACCACGATTTATCAACCCAAGAGATCTGATTATCACCGAGGCCGCATCGGCAGAGGTGATAATCAGATCTCTGGGGTTGATAATTCGTGGTATTAACTGAAATCCAAAGTCATCAATTGTTTTATTATATGAGTAAATCCGAAGTTAGTGATATTTTGGGGGGGAGGGTTTCACTGTAATAGTCATCACAATTAATTTTTCTGTATCATGATCAGCTCTACAGGTGATGAAAAAAAACTGAGGACTTTTATCTGCACTTGTCCAATATCTCAGTTTTTGGTGGAGTCTGAGTTGCTTAATAATTCTAATTTTGTAGTAATATTTTAATTTTTAGAATTTCCTTAGTGTTTTTTGTTGTTGTTGTTATTGTCATGTTGTCTTGCTAACTACGGCAGTACTCTGAACGCACATATTGACAACCCAACGTTTCCTTTCCCTAAACTATAATATCCCCTCGGTATGTTGACGATCTCGTATGATTCTTCACTTATACAATTGTGCAAAAGAGACAGTTTAGAAATCATTTGAAATGAACTCTTCAATCCAATCCAATCCAAACATTTTCAAAATAAGCAACCTGGACTTTCCCTGTTACTATTTTTATTATATGATTGAACTTTGTCTAGTTTCTAATTGGCTGAAATCAACTTGAAAAGTAATGTGTACGTGCGATGTCAACCTTAAATGAGCTAAAATTAGCTCATAGGTAGTGTGGACTGTAATGTCACCCCAATTTGGGCTAAAAATAGAAATATAGATTCCAGAATTCCACGGTCCAATCAAATTTTACGTCTCTCGGCAACATTGGTAATGGTAGACATTGGGCAGACAGGGGTGTCTGGGGAACAAAGTCGGCGCTGTTTGGTGTTAATTCAAATTTAATTTAATGTCATATAATAAAACAGTTAATGACTTTCCATTTCGGTGAATACAAGGATTGATCAACCCATTGGAACAGGATATTCACCTCGGATGCCTCGGTGAATATCCTGTTCCAATGGGTTGATCAATCCTTGCATTCACCTCATCGAAAGTCATCAATTGTATAATGTTAACCTCACGTGCACTTTTGAGCGGTGATCATCACATTTTGAAATGGGGAGTGAAGTAGTGTTTTGTCCAATCAGAATCTAGGATATTTATAGTCATATAATAATATGATTGATTGATCGATAGTTTATATTTGTATCATAAAGTTGTAAGCATTCCATATAAATAAATGAGGGAGAAATTGAACAATCGGTAAAACGAATTATGTCCCTTGTACTCTCTGTCCTTCCTCAATTTACAACTTCTGGTAAAACTGAATCTTTGAAACATCCCACAGTCATCAGAATGAGCTGGTTATCCGTAACGGTATGTCTATGTTACTGACACCAACGGATATGTTTCGTTTGTCATAGTCGAATCCCACCCATTGATCGATCATGACTTATTATACGAATATGACTTTATCACCGCATTGTTAACATGAATATGGACCCTCGTGATCTTGATCATATGGTAGTATGATTTACAACTACTTATGCACTCAGTCCCTATCACCACTAAAGTTGTGAGTTCGAATCCCGCTCATGACGAGGTGAACCCGATACAACATTATGTGATAAAGTTTGTCAGTGGCTTGGGACAGATTAGTGGTTTTCTCCGGTTTCATCAATCAATAAAACTGACCGCCACGATATAACTGAAATATTGTTGAAAGTGGCGCTGATCGCTATAATCTTAACCCCTCAACATGAGTAAAAACGTTCATTGCCACTGGTGGAGTAGGAACTGCTTGTCAATCCCGCAGACCTGAGATCGTTGTATTTTTGTCTTTTATTTCTTTTGATTACCACTTATCATCAATCCTTTCTTAGTGCTAAATGCATCGGACCAGATATTAGTTATAGACCTGGCGATATGTTAAATATAGATTCTCCTTCAGTTGCCCGTGGGTTACGATATTTCTCTACTCAAGAGAGTCCAATTAAAATTTTTTACCACGAGCCGTAAGGCGAGTGGTTAAAATTTTCAATTTAACTCTCGAGAGTGGAGAAATATCGTAACCCACATGAGCAACTGAAGGAGAATTTGTTTCTCCCATCATTTAACACGAACTTTATTTCAAAAGCCGTCAAACGAGTCAAACGAGACATTTTAATTCTCTAGAGGATTACAGATTTTTCCACCACTGGTTCAGCGGGGTTAAAATGACGTCATAATGGGAGAATGTAAAATACATGGTAGAGTATATTAGGTCTAGACCTAGCGATATACTAATACATTACTACTGGACAGATATTTCACATTTATTAATGGTATGAGGGTAATAGCAAGTTTATTGTTCTCTGAGACATCAACTATTACCGCGGCGAAGCCCCGGGAAATAGTTGGTGTCGAGGGGTGCAACAAAATTGTTAATAACCGAACATGCAGTTAATAAGTGTTTTATTGAACCGAACAACATAAGAGATTACCTGCTCGCTAGGTTTGTTGTCGCTTGTGGGTTTCGGAATTTTAGCCTGTTTATCACAGGTAAATTCCGAGGATTTTAATGTCCATTATCGTGTTTGTTCTCCAATGAATCAAGAGGATTAAAAGTTCCACAAAAAGATATCGCGTCTCCGGTGAATAGCACAGTAGAGGATGTTATGCACCTCTGTAGTTCATTACACTGTTTGCCAGTAGATATGCCAATATTTATGAATATGTCTTTTTAATAGGAAAACAAACTTATACTGACGTATAATGATACTTATCATATACTTGTTTAATAAAAAGTGGCAAGGATTAAAAAAACTTTAAGGCCCCAAATCGTATATAATATAGACATGACGATACTAATGTATCTTTCCTCGGAACAGATACTAGTTATAGATATGAACTTCTTCGGAACAGATACATGCCAATGTGATATATTAATTTAAAGTTCATCATAACAAGTATAATCTCTGTATATGGAGATATATTAATGTAACATTATTCGAAGCAGATTATATTCATAGTGAGTGATTGTTGTTCAACGCCAACTCAGCAAGTTTTCAGCTATATCATGGCGAGAATAAGTTAATTGTTTTCAATGAGATGATAATGAGGTCCGCTTTGTACTAGACGAACACGCTTAGGTGGATTTTTATAGTGCTAGTTCACTTAACTAAATCCGTGGGTAGACATGTCCCCCGACTCGGACACATTAGCCTGATTCCGAGTCTTTGCTTTTTCTCCTTAATGCTGCGTGCTTACCGGAGAAGCAATAAATGTCAATTTAATAGTCTTTGGTTTGACCCGATCGGGGCTCGAACCCACGATCTACCTCACTCGAGGCGAGCACGCTAACCATTACACCACCGATGCGGTTAATTCCATTCATAGACATCAAAACCATGCAATGAATAAAAATAAATATGACTTCTTATGACACCAGCGACATTAAGGTAGAAACAACGATATATATAAAACACTACACAGAGAACTAAAGATCGAACAACATCAACCCAACTAGAACCGCAGTGGACTCAGATGCCCTGGAAAGGTAAACAGTTCCTGCTCCACCAGTGACACCCGTCATATTACTATAGTTACATATCCGGTGATTATTCATGAATGAGGAAAGGACCGGATTGCGATTACAACAAACGGAACACATATTCCATAGCGGTCAACCAAGCAAAACTGTGGATGTGATAACTTAATAACTAGACACCCTTGGTTCAGTAGCTTCCTTGAAATTGTGGTATATCTGGAATATCCTGCCAGCTGAGAGATATATACTCCATATGCAGGTGTTGCCGAAATGTTGGAAATATAAATGGAAAATTCACAATGTGAAAATTGAAATCATCTCGACATATTCCCATGTCTTAATCACTTATATGAAAGTTAAAGGAGAATAATGCAGTTATCTCTATTTCTCTGTATCGGCATGTTCCGATTTATTAATTACTTACCTGAAGAGACAATGTGAATTATCGTGATGTCTATATCCTTCTGTAGCAATATTTGTCAAAGACTTAATTACTTACCTAAAGCCACAAGAAGAAGAATCCACATCTTTATATCACTCTGTATTAACATTGTCACATCAAAATGGAATGAGAAATGTAACACAGTAATATACTTTTAACAGTATAAATGTATTATAGTTTAATTATCCCCACTCCTATAGATAATGATATATAATTATACAATCTGTATCCAATAAATCATTAGTACGAGTATTTGACTCCGTGTTATGCCTGTATTTATGTTTGTATTTCAAATACCCATTTTTCCAATATCTTATTTGATTAAATGTAAGCTACCCAAGCGGATGGTTGGTTATATAGCAGACATCAAATAGCAATGGCAATGATAGTGTTCATCAACATTTCACTTAGCCTGATCATTTATAATGCTGTGGAAAATACATCCACGAAAATATACCATTTTGCTAACTATTCTATCATAATAACACCTCTCCGTAGACAAAATGAAAACTAATGGATTGGGGAGCTATGAACTGCTACACATTATAGTTTTAACGACGAAATATGTGGTATATGTATTCTATCAAATTATATGCAATGTATGTTGTCCAATTAATGTGATGTATATTTTCAACTTCCCTTCCCAGCTTAGACGGAGCCATAGCCATAGTGCACATCCCTTGTAATCCATGATATTTTCCTGACTTGTGACGTTACACAGAAGCCGCTGGGTATGCATCACATCCACATGAAACAATATTCGCTACTCTTTTCAAAACTGCGTTTCTTGAACAGTTATTGCTTGGCAAAGCCCGTCACAAATCCAAATGCAAATTAATACATACTTACAGCAATTATCTTGAATATTGCACACCCCTTGCCATTTGTTATTGAATTTCCCATACAAAACCAGGAAAGTGGATGGTCATGTCAATATTTGTGTGTTAGGGGTATCGATATTGTCTCGGAATTATTCCGACTTGTGATATTTTTTTGTTTTTCATTGTATCGCAGACTTTTCAGACCTGCTGGAATTAAGAAAGATTACACAGATAAATGATATGTTTTTAAGCTCTTGTGTGCCAAGAAAGCTCTTGATGACATTAATGGATGCAATATTCTTTATCGTAAATCAGAAAAATCTAAAAAATTTCGTTCCGTACTAAAAAAATCAGTTTGTTCTGATTATCACATAAAAAAATTATACCTATACTGCACATATTACATCTAAAGATCTACAAATAGGTGTTGAATGATTTTAACATTAATGACATCAAGCATAAACCTTGTGGAAGTTTCTTATTCATATATATTCCGGATACCCATGGTGTACATAGTGACATTAACATTGTGTAGGGAATGTTAGCAAAAGGCCCGAAATACCATGTTTAATTCGTTTTTTTTTTTTGCCAATGAAAGAAGAAGTGTTCCTCGTCTTCAATTACATTTAGGTGACATTGCCTATAAATTTTAATGGTCTTGTGGATTCTTCCGAATATGTGAAGGTGTGAAGATGTTGATACAAATTAAAGCAACAACCCTTAATGGGAACAATGTCCACTCGCACAACACATATATGTAAAGACTCAAGTAGTTTGTTGTTTTGTTTTTTTTTTTATTAAACACCTTACCTGCATGACAGGTATGCTGCTTGCCCCTAACAAAATTTTCTATACAATTCGCATTAAGAAAAGTTTGAGGAAATGGTTAATCAGAAGCCAGCCATTGAAGAAGGAGAGAGAGTACAATGACCAAAAGAAAAAGGACAAATGACAAACAACGATCTGCCAAACATTACACAGAAAACTAAAGATCTAGTAACAGAACCCCAGATAAGCAGTTCCTACATGACATGTGGCACTCGTTTTTTCAATTATAATGACACCATATATCCATGCATCCCCATTGTTTGTAGGACCCGACACTAATTTAGTGTTTCGGCAGAGTATGTTAACTTTTTAAGGGATGGTTTACTATTAAATGATTAAAAGAATATTCTATGTTGCTCTCATCAGGGGTCCTCTTAGAATTCTTTTATTTTATTTTTGCACAAGTGAGAATTTCTCCCAAGTTTTTATGTTTTATGTATGCTACGAGCAAACTCTCAGCGAGTTTCAGCAAGTCAAATGACGAAAAAGGATTTCCTTCAAACCAAGAGGAACTATTCAAAATTGATGATGAAGAAGATATCTAAGTTTTTATGTTTTCTGTATGCTACGATTGGTTTTTGTTGAAAAATGTTTTGCAAGTTTCATTGAACTTTAATAAATTCCAATATTTAAGAATACTTTTCTTAATTCCTTTTAGACGTGGATTAAACTTTTATCCCATAATTAAAGGAATTTTCTTTTTATTCTTATTTGTCGGTTGTAAGAAATTTGACCTATCTTCACTCAGTACTGTAGATATGCTTTGTTCAATTTCGGATTCACGGTAACCTCTATTAATTAACCTCTTTCTAAAATTAGAGATTATATCATGTAAATCGTCTCCATTGTTTGTATTTCTAATATGTCGTATCGTTTCACCTTTAATGAACCCCGAGAACATGTGTGAACTTTGCAATATAAAGGATTTTATTGTCCATTGAGTTTTACCCCTGTTATGCCTCTTTGGACTTAGAAATTTTGAGACAATTCCGTATGCACTTTGTCATCGCAAATTCTCCTACATGATTAATCAGAAGTTCATGAAATTTTGTACATTGCAAGATCCTAATATGAAGATGTAGATATTAGTAGGATATCCCAGACCATTGAATGTTACCCCTGTTATGCTTCTTTGGACTTAGAAATTTTGAGACAATTCAGTATGCACTTTGTCATATTCAGTATGCACTTTGTCATCGCAAATTCTCCTACATGATTAATCAGAAGTTCATGAAACTTTGTACATTGCAAGATCCTAATATGAAGATGTGCACATTAGTAGGATATCCTGGTCCATTGAGTTTTACCTCTATTATGCTTCTTTTGACATGCAACTCTTCTGGCAGTCTATGAAAGTTTATATGTTGTTAGATCCACATGTGCCGATGTTGAAAGTCCATCGAGTTTTCCCAGAATTATGAGTCTAAAAGTTGTGTTCTAAATATGTTTTGGCTCAATGAAGAGGATGGGGGCGCGGGGGTATTAGTCCCGCGTAGCGGACAGTTAAGTTATTTCATTTATGTATCAAAGCGGGACTCCTGCATCCAGCAGTACCTCTAGTTTAACTTGAACAACTGTATTGCAGAAGTATTTCTAAATCGGTTTCTACACGACGAAATCTAAATCAATTATGTAATGATAGTAAAATGTAATGTTACAAACCTGCTGAAAGGTTTAGAAAAGCAATTATATAGAATAGTAAAGATATCCATTTATATATTATCACGGTATAATTTATAAAATAATACGATGTCCTTTCTCGGTTTAAAATCCATTGAAATCCATAAACCAAAATATTTCTCGAGTTCAAATTGTGCAATTACGGAACTCACTGTATAACAGGAATGTTTATCTCTCTATCAAAAAGAATGTTGTCTTAAGGCAGCTAATTTCGTCCAGATTACTGTAAATTAATAAGGGGCATATCGATCGTTCCTGTATTTTCCTTGGCTAGGATATTTATGCTGCTTTCTTGCCTTGATGTTGGTTTTAAACTCGAAGAGATCACTGTCGTATCGTGGCTTTTAATCTGTTGTTGAATTCTTTTCTAGCGTCGGCGGAACCTTTTGTTGCGTATCCGATTTTGGTTTTAGCGGTCTCAANAATGTTGTTGATTTCAGTATTCAGCTCTTTAATTTTAGTATCTAAGTGGTTGATACTAGCGGTTAGCAGTTCAGTTTTCAAGGTTGAAGATTTGGTTGTCCACATTTCCTTGAAATCATTAAATGTATCATCATCATGAAATCCAAGGGTACACACATCAAGTTGATGTTTAGGTACGGCGGGTAGTTGTCAGATTTTATAGCATAAGACAGTCCTTCCCTCGCTTTCGCGACTTGATGTCTGATGTCAATTTTATGGTTGAAGTTTTTTAGTGTCTCAGAGATAATGTCCGAATAGTCCACATTTTCTTCTTTGCAGTTTGTAAGATCTAAAGAAATATCGATATCTTCTTCATCATCAATTTTGAATAGTTCCTCTGGGTTTGAAGGAAATCCTTTTTCGTCATTTGACTTGCTGAAACTCGCTGAGAGTTTGCTCGTAGCATACATAAAAACTTGGGAGAAATTCTCACTTGTGCAAAAATAAAATAAAAGAACTCTAGGAGGGCCCCTGATGAGAGCAACCTAGAATATTCTTTTAATCATTTAATAGTAAACCATCCCTTAAAAAATTAACATACTCTGCCGAAACACTAAATTAGTGTCGGGTCCTACAAACAATGGGGATGCATGGATGTATGGTGACATTATAATTGAAAAAGCACTCGTCTCTCGTTACTCTTGTTAAAAACCTGGTGGTACGTCATAAATGAGAAAAGGACCAGATTATGATTATGACAGAAGGAACATATCCGTGATCATTTGTGACACATACACTCCGTACCGGTCAACGGAGTCATTGTGACAACTGAAAACCTTTCAAAATAATTACTTCAACTTAACCACTAGGATACCTTTATTCAATACCTTCCTTGTAAGCAGCAACCCTCTATCAAAGAAATCATGATAAGAACCACAAGCTTTGGGATATCGGATCAGCTAAGAGATATATACTCCATATGCACGTTCCGATGGAATGTTGCTGCATATAAATGAAAAGTTCACAATGGGAATATTGAAATAATCTCTTAACTTGTCGTAACGTTTCGTTCTTAACCGTCCCTTACTGTCAAATTCGAGATGTAGGTCACGGTATGGAGCAGACCTAGCTGTATCTGTGGTATCCTTTAATTCAAGCTCAATGGGATAGATGCGATCAACAAAATCATCAAGCTTTTATTTAGTGAAAGGACATCATCTATATGGTGAAAATGAATCGATCTAGCTTCTTTTCGGTTTTTTGTATGAAGTCTACCTTGTACGAATAAATGAACAAGTCAGAGAGAAGGGGGCACAGTTAGTACCCATAGGAATTCCGATTGTCTGTTGAAAATACGCCCACTAAACATAACAAAAATATTGTCAATCAAAAACTCGAGCAGTTTGATGATATCAATTTCAGAGAGCTTTTTGATAGAATCAGAGATTGTTATTTTTTTTAATAAAATTAAACTTGTCTCTTCCTAATACAAGATATTTACATCGAAGTTGGTTATTCACTTTGAAAAAAAACCACAATGCTTGAGTATTTGAAGAGAGAAATGGGTATTGGCAAAGTACATGATCAGAGTGGCTCTAGAATAGTGTAATTAGGTTGAATGTAACTGTTATTCTTACTCGATTTGAATATGTAGTGGAACGTTTCCATAAAATTCGTACAGGAAGGCAATGCTTAAGTAAGGCGACAATGAGTTGTAATAAATGGACGGACCACAATTATCACAATTTCTTGGGGGTATAAAATGCCCAAAGACTAATATGTTAAACAGTGATAGCTTACAACATAAGATTGATTTGTTATAGTTATTTTAATCAGACATTAGTATTCTACATTCATATGTGCTACAATAGGTCATCTCTTTTCTTATAGTATATCAGTGAATAAAATGTCAGTTCTAACCTGCATTCGGAGTACGCAATTTGCGCTGTGTGTTCTATTATGCTACCGTAGGACGTGATACAATGAATTCTGAGTATCATCCCTGATGGTTGTATATCCTATATAAAACTTTCTACAAAGTAAGAGTAAATTATCATGTAGAAATTTAGAGCAGAGATCATCTGGTTTAACTATTACCGATCCATATATATAAGAGGAGGCCGCTTTCTCTTGTAAAACTTGACTGTATCTTTTTTAGCTGACTTGTTCTTAAACATCTTGTATTGATGTGATCTTGTCTTCTTCTTTGCATTGTTATTTGATGGTAGAAACATTCCTATTGTGTCTGTAAACAAACGCATTACATAGTTTGTTAATCCATATGTTGTAGTCCTTTTAACTAGATCACTTTTTGCTTTGGAAATCCCCACGTTTAAAGTTGCGTTCAGCATGGTCATCATAATCCACAATAAAAAGAAGACAAATAAAAAATAATAGGCTCTTCCAATGATCGGCTCCACGGTAAATATATCATTGATGCTATTTTTGCCAATAATGGCGTTAGTTAATGTGGTTGATGACACGAACAGATTTTTGTATGTCTCTAACTCTCGACCAAATATTAAATGACCAAATACCACAAAGGCTAGATATATGATGAGGAACATAATTAAGCATCCACAGAGATCACGGCTGACGTGAGAGAAAATATAACCCATCCGATTCACTCTTCTGTTGTAACTTAGGACTTTCATGAGCCGCAATGAAATTAAAAATATTATAGTAGCTAAAACAATGTTGAACAATTCATCCCAATAGGCAATATGACTGAAATTCACGAATTTGTTTTTATTTTCCCCAAATTTCTTCATAGCATAATCTATCATGATCCATCTTGTCAAATACAATGCAGTACAAACAAAAAATAATAAGATAATGAATATATCAAGAATATTCCATATGTCTTTCAAAATCTGTTTTCCATAACGGTATAGGTTAATAACTTTTCTGACTGAAAATATCAACATACCAATAAGAGCTAAAACTTCGCATAGAAATGTGAATACCCCCAAGGTACCGACGTGTTGGTAAGGTCGAAAGGGCTTTATTGATGTTGAAGTAAAAATACCTCCTGTTTCCGGAAATTCACACAAAAGAGATAGATAAAGGAAAACATTGTCATCAACATTATACAGTGTCATCTCGATGAAAACCGCTCTCGTTTTACGGTCAATCCACATATAGTTGTGCAAGTCGCTTAAAATTTGTTTCGATATCTTAAAATTAACGAACAAGTCAGCAATATAGCCTCCTCCGCCATAAGTTGAATGTATACCCATTTTAGGTAGTCCCCAATTATCAGCAGACGACACGTGTTTCCATGCGGCGTATGATATATTATATATATCGTCGTCATTAGGACATGGTTCTTGACCCCAGCCGACACAATAATTACCGTCTTCTTCTTCCAATATGGAATAATCACCATAACATGACGTCATGTTCAGAAATGAATACTGGCATGGCTCTAAAATGAAATGGCAACGTTTTTATTTGGAAGAAATAATAGACATAACTGTAAAACAAATTTTACATTATCAAATAAACATGAGAATGGAAACTCATCGATATCGATAGCCACTGCTGATATACGATATTGACTTGACGTCACGGCACTTACGGAAGAGCTTTAATTGCAGGTATAATCCGAGAATGGATTATGCCTTTTGTCTCCTCATCTTGAAGAGTTCTAAAAAACTGCTGATTACCATTATTTGGTGCTAAATGCAACTTCAATCACCAAATTCTACATTACGGTTGACTATTTATTTTTTTTTTATTGACACACATGTCTTTTATTTACTGCCATTTAAATTATCACCCTAACTTGTGAAGACCTTGGCATATTCTTTTACTTATAATACCGGTAAGTCATCTATCTTGAAGGTCAAATTCAAATAACATCAAAATTATTGTATTACTACTGGCATCAGTGTTTTCTAAAGCACATAAAAACGGCATGAGGAGAAAGGACCTGCTTACTATTTTATATACAGTACCTTCTTTAACTCTTAATTGTCTCAGTCTCAATGAACCCACTCTAAAATTGATTTGATCTTCAACATGCAATCTTTCGTATGCATTGAGTTGGTCACCAGTAACAGAATACCGTGGAAATATAAATGGAACTAGGGTTTCATCAAAGTATCTGTACAAACTGTCAGTGGATATTACCTTAATGGAGAAAAAATATTGTACTCAGTATATACCCAAGAACAAAACGTTACTGTTAGCAAAAGAAAATGAGCTAAATTGTAGCACTTTGAGATGGAGAAAAGCAATAAAAGAGATTTTTTTCTGCATTTTACTTTTTACCTGAATTTCAGATTATTTTCTGCAATGTTTATTTACACCCAATCTGATTAATATTAGCTGTTATAATACGCTACCCGCCCTCTCCCAGTAACTGTAAGCCATAATATTGTCCTGTGAAAATGTGTCCGATTGTATCTTTTTCAAATGAAAAATCCCCAACAGACCAAAAGAAGTCACCTCTGCGCTTTATTCCGACCTCGGACTTTATCATAGAAAACAATTGTAACAGAGGACAATATTTCACGGCGGACACTATTTAATCCTACATAACATCTGACAGAACCTCTTTTAGAGGTCACATACACATGAATTTTGCTATATGAATACTTTTTTTTAATATCAACAAATTAGAAAGTGTTATGCTTACAATGGGATAATAAAAAAAAGCGCGAATGGCGCTGTTAAGATTTTGTCAGGGACGTTTTCATTGGCTGATCACGAGTACATCTGAACATGACCTATAAATCGTTTCTGTCAGCTGATGGTGGGATTGTAGTATATTATAACAGCTGATATTAATCATATTGATTTTACCTGTATTATGTAAAAGTGAATGGGTTTAAAGATTTTATTATTTATCATATAGTATTGAATAACATATCATAAGAATACAACTATGATCCCATTTCGTTTAATTGGTATAAATCATTATATTACTCTTATTTAGAGTCTTTAAATACAATAAATAGTGTTTACAACTCCATGAGAAAATGAAATAATTTTACATATGTCTGAATCTCATTAGTCTTCATGTTCTATTGGTATAAAGAAGGAAATATTAGCAATTAGAAGCAAAACAACCAGTCCTAAATTTTCATTACAATAATATTATTTTTATTTTGTTGAAGTATTGATAATTATTAATGTTTATGAGGTAATACTGAAAATGATTACCTGGTTGAATTTTATATTGGCGGTTCCTTTACTGACATTTGTCACTGTTATCAACTGTTGATCAATATGTTGTTTGGCATAAAACCAGCGTGGATCTCTGTTGCCAAAGCTAACCAGGTACAACATAGCCAAGAACACCATATATAATAATAACTCAATGAACGTTCTCCTTATTCGAAGTTCTGCCTTACGACGCTTCTTTAGTCTTAATATATGGTCATGTCTCAATGGTGTAACTGTTTCTTTACATATATCTACAATAATTCTTATATTTTTAGTTATTGCATCATTCAGAAAGAAGAAAACAGATTACATATTTCAGAATAGGCACATGCTACCAATACGTCAGGCATTCTATTCTTAATACAAGTTGTGGGGTTTTGCAGTAAGATTCACTAATTTGATTTATCTCCATGATAACCATGATCTACCTGCGGACATGACAGTTCTAATAAGTAAGTAAATTGTTTATTATAGTGACATGTGTAATAATACATACAAGTGCAATATATAAATACATAAGAAAACTATACACCCGGCCCAATGGACCTATAAGTCACCTTGAAGTCTTAGCTCAATAATGTAATGTAAATCACGTGAAATAGTCAGAAGAAAATACAGTTCTGGTTTATAGTGTAAAATATTCACACAGCATAAATTGTTTGTTTTCTACGGAAAATTGCGGAGGTAAGATATTTGGCTACATTCCTAGGATGTAATATGTCTCAGGTTAGAGAGATTCTGCAATGCCTCCTGTTAATGAAAATTAATAATAAGCCGCATTTTGCATAATTTCACTAATTTTAGCGACGTTTGATGAACTCCATAGGGAAAACCAAAAGAATACCACACTGTGGGAAATAATATCCATTTCAATGGTTCAATAATATTATCTACTGGATTGAAACATTAAAACCTAAAGCTATACCAATACCATATTTCCATGTAAATAAGGGTAATAACAAAATTACCGGACACCGAGTAATCTTCCAAAGGGAAAGTTAACACTCATAAATCAACAGACGAAATCAGTCAACAACCGGAAAACTTGGAAAACCGCAATGGCCCTGACTTGGTACAGGCATTTCTAAAGAAATTGTGGATTGAATCAGATTTTACGGCGTCAAACCTCTTGCTGTAATTCTATGTTATGTATAAGGTATAGCAGTAACAGTCCATAGTCAATGAAATCTATTACTCTGCTGATAAATCACTTCTATTACAGTGTTAAAACATGTTTATACAGAACAATATCTTTAACCGTACAAAACGGGCTTAATACAAGCGTATAATATGACATATGTCTAAACCGTACCCTGACAAATGTGAAATCCTGTATAATCTGCACATGGGAAATCTTCTTTAGTCTAACTTGCATAAATGATCAAAAACTGATCCCAAGGAGGTTCTGCTTTTAGAGGATTCACTGTACAATGTATATCTAAATAGATACACACGAACCGTTTCTAGAATAAATTACCTATAAATCAAAGTGTGGAGGAAAACTTTACATGATCCAGTCATACAACATTCATTTTCTCTAGTTATTTGGAGCACTGTATAGTTTCTAATGTTCATTTGCATTCATATCCTGTCTTGATAATTGAGTGTGTCCACTTAGATTTATTGAATAAATTAATAATGCTTAAAATATTTACCATTGCCAAAAGAAAACACAGCACGTCTTTTTGATTCCAGAAGAAGTTTTTCTCTGTCGTAAGTTATTTTATTTTCTTTTTTCTTTTTGATAATAAATGACAACACCATGGACAAAATAATTATCTGAAACAAGAAATGTGTATTGATCATGTTAATCTATGACACAATTATTGATGAACCCGTTTTATGTTTTTGATCTATGAATTAAATTTAAAACAAATATATACGAACACAATTATTGATGAGGCAGTTTACCATATTTTGTTGACAATACAACCTTTGAGCTTAGTAGCTGTATTTCCTATGCGAAAGCCATTGTAGCGAGGACAAAACAATTGTTAGCTAGTATTGTCATGGCATGACATGAACAGTTTAAAGATATCAAGAGGGGTAAACAAATGATTACAAGACAATTTAATGGTCAAATGAAAAAGGACAAAAATGGCCTACAAAACACTACACAGAAAAATAAAAGACCAAGCAACAAGAATCCGACTAAAAACCCGAGGGTGAACGAATGTTCCCAGGAAGGATAGCCATACAAATGTATTAATTTGGATATTTTTTGTCTAACTGCGATACTCATAAAAAAAACATAGATTAGCTTGTGTTGCCATTATTAAATCATTGCTACATGTAATTGTGGATAGATGGGATTTCATTTCCATGGCAATATTGTCATAGCTCCCATTTAGAGTAGCTTGGATTCCACAGCACTGATTTCATGTTCCATAACAAAACCAATGTTGGCACTAATCTGGGTTGAATTTCATATGCTTCATTCTATGTTAGATTGAGAATTTAATATTAAATTATCGTTCTAATTTTATTTACTAAATCTGTTGCTTTTAAAAATATTTCCAACGTTAAGAAGTGTATATTTAAAAGAGTTCATGAAAGCAACTCTCTCTCTCTCTCTCTCTCTCTGTTCCAATATCAATTAACGGTTTTTAATGACCCATGTAGTATATATAAACTTTTCATGTGTACAATGTATCCCTTTCTTTCTTCGTATATTTCTTATTGAATTTTGTTTTATTCATAATTCTTCTCCAATAAAACAACTTTATAGTATCTTTTAATGATATGTAAATAACCATGTCAGTTATCAAAAGAAATTTACAGCGTATCCAAATAAGAAGGGGAATTTCGGTCTGATTACTAAATAGAGATAACAATAGTAGACTACAAAGATAAAACATTAAAATAGAGCTAGGGAAACACGACCTCCGATGAAATCAATAACAAGATACTCTAGGGGTTAAATAAATATAAGAAATACATTCACTGGGTTGCACAACGTTCAATTAAAGCTAATTCACAATAAACAAAAATTAAATGTAGTATAACTAATCGTAGATTTTGAATATCAAAATAAGACCACGAGTGACCGAAGGACGCATAAGGATTAAACGAGTGGGCGGAACTTGTTCGTCCACGAGTTTAATCGTTAATGCGTATTCGGTCACGAGTGGTCTTATTTTGATATTCAAAATGTATGATTTAGTTATACTGTTTATTATATAGACTTTCAAAATTTCTTATATATATTTTTTCTATTTGTATATTTGATTGCACGCGTGTGAATCTACGAGCAATGATATTACAGGGTTCAGCTGGAAGGATCTGCCATCTTGAAAATGTGAAATCCTATTTTTCATATTTACAACAATGTACAAAAATAATTAAAATGCTTACCTTGAAAGCTTATTTTAGTTAAATTAAATCACAATTGAAGCGTATACGAAGCCAAATAGCGTCTAATCTTTACGTTTCAAACTGGAAGTTTTCATATGACGTCAATGACGTCATCTTGGTGATGTGTCAAAGTCATCAATAACATTTCGCGGAATTTTTTCAGCTTACAATCGTATGTGTATTCACCGTTGTACAACAAGAGACGTAACCACCACACTTATAGTTTTGCAAAAGTAGTTCCGGCGGGAAAAACTGATATTTCACATGTGAAATACCGGAATTTATTTCACGGATAAATCCCCATAATTCACACCTATCTATATAATAATAGTCAATTATTTTCTGTTGCAAAAACGTCAATTAACGTTAATATACTATTAATTTTCTAGTAAATCTAATTGTACAAGCGAGTGCTATTAAATTCTAAGTTGTATGTTGTTATCTAGATATGCAATATTATTTTGTTCATGAGAATATTTTTTGTTGTTGATAATATTACATCATCAGTGCATTGAGTGCAAATAGGTCATCAAAACAGGTCAAGTTGTTTACAAGTTTTTAATTTTGACCTTCAATTTGAATTGTTCTAAATATTTCTGCATATTGTTTATGTATACATGTAATTAAGTTTAAAGTGGCATTATCTTCCAAAATCGTAAATTTTTGTTACCCATAAAAACTATCAGATATGATTGATGCCTTAATACAAACGTGTTTCTGTAACTTATAAATGTTATGAAATGTACGCGCATCGGGAAAAAAGGTGCAACTGCTCGTATTTTGAGATCGATCAAGAAATGGACACCATCTTATTAATTATCGGCATTGTTTACGGAGTTTTCCGAATCGTCATTAAATCAGTACAACAATGCACCTATTTCGTATTTTCTGTGAATCTGCCTTAATCGGCGTTAATTACGGACAAAGAACCATGCAAGTTTGCAGTTAATAAGCGACAACATACAAATTATTCGTTTTTACCTGTTACTAGTAAGGTCAGTTGCATACGGAGAAAGCGAGGTCAAATTATTTGCTTGCAAGGAAATAATAAATCGATGATAATTTTCGTTATCAAAAGGCGGAAAGTGGATCGATAAGCTGTTTAAATGTGTAATATTTACCTTTACTGCATCAAAATCGTAGCTAATGCCCCTTTAACTAATATATATGTCTAATTGACAGTCAAGCAACGCTATTAACTTATTCACAATTCTTAGATTACTATTAACTTAATTGACGTTTAAACATCCCAATCCAGTTGATTTCTGCCATAATTAAGAGCATGTTTCTTTATTTCTTCTTATCTTATATGTTGGTTGAATGATCAATTACCCTTTTAATTATATACCTTAAGCTGGTCAATAATATCAATTATGGCCTTCTTAGGAGGTGGACATCCAGAATTGTCAACTTGTGAGAGTTGTTTTCCCCGAGGGCTTTAGCCCGAGGGAAAACCACCCTCACAAGTTGACAATTTTGGATGTCCATCGACTAAGATGGCCATAATCGTTTTATTAACCGAACAACGGTTTTTAAAATTTACAATTTTTTTTTTATTTTGTCAACAACACGACAAGCTCCTCAGGGGAATAGTCATCAAAGTTGAGGCTATCGGTATTTGTTTCCAGTAAATACTGCTGCAAACATTTGACTGCGGAATTCGTAGAATGTTTTGTGTTCTCGGCATCCTTTTCAAAGAGGATTTTTGCTATTTCTTCCTCTGAGCTAGCGGCAAACCGACCTGCAGTTGCCATATTCTATACACAAACAGACGATTTCCGGTTTGCGGTTATCGCCACCTAGCGGGGGAAATTTGGGGTTGTCGAGGGTGACAATACTATTATTTACCTCGCACGATGAATTTTTGGGATTGTCGAAGGAAACGTCGCAATTGTCAGTCATGTGACAGCTGATCGGACCAATCATAGATACATATATATAGAGAGGTTTAATAATAACTATTGTGTTAATATCAAGGCGATATCGTAATGCATATCACATATTTCAATAGTATATGTTAGAGGCATTGCCCACTACTAAATATTTTTTGGGGCCGTCGTGGTCGTGATCGTATGGTAGTTGGATTATAACTACCTATGCCATCAATGCCTATCACCGCTAACGTTGTGAGTTCGAACCCCTTTCATTGCGAGGTGTATTCGATACAACATTATCTGATAAAGTTTGTCAGTGACTTGGGGCAGGTCGGTTGTTTTCTGTAGGTACTCCGGTTTCCTCCACCAATAAAACTGACCGCCACGATGTACTGAAATATTGTTGAAAGTGGCGTTAAACACCATAAACCCAAACCCCACTCCTAAATATTTACCTTTAGTGGATCAATAACAAACATGGACTGAACGAAGGACAAGACAAAGCAAAGTAACCACTCCTCTGATTTTGTTTTTCCCCATTCCATACTGTACAATATCAGAAAGAATCCAGACACAAGAACTGCGATGCATACCAAACTCCAGGCGACAAGTTTACATCCAAATGGTAACGGTTGATATTCCTTGTTTATGGTAGCTTGTTTGTCTGTGATTTTTCGTTTCCTTCTTCTCGAATTTCTAAACAAATATGTGATTATCAATGTCGGAGGTGCAGCTATCAATGCGGATATCAATGATATATATAAACCAGTTGTCGATAAATGAATTGGTCCAATCGACATTTTGCGCCCTCTATCCTGTCCATAAAACATGGCGTTTGAGATCATGGTTAAAAACAATAGCGTCAAACAACAAGCCAATCGCTGCACTCTTGTAAAGTCACATTCTTCTGGTCGCATGGCAACTGATAACCAAAGATGACCGTCTGTCACATTTTCTCTTGAATTTTCATTGAATAAAAATGCTGCTTTTCTAACTTCTGATTTACTTGAAACTGGAAAAGCGCATTCAATTTGGCCATCATCGTGATCCAGCGACAACCATTTATTACATATGAAGGTAAACCTATAAATAAAAATAAATACTTCAAACATTGCTCTATTTTATGTCGTCTTGTTTTAATTATTTTTAAATTTGAATTGATACAATATGGTTATGTTAAATCTAAATATTCCAAATATTAGATTGTAATTATGGGTATTGTCGATCTCATGATAATTATATTGGGGCCGTCGTGGTCGTGACGGCATAGTAGTTGGATTTACAGCTACATGTGCAATCAGTGCCTATCACCACGAAAGTTGTGAGTTCGAATCCCGTTCATGGCGAGGTGTACTCGATACAACATTAGGTGATAAAGTTTGTCAGTGACTTATGACAGGTCGGTGGTTTTCTTCGGGTACTCTGGCATCCTCCACCAATAAAACTGACCGCCATGATATAACTGAAATATTGTTGAAAGTGGTGTTAAACACCATAAACCAAACCATACCGTAATAATTATATTTTTGTCGGATTTTTTTTTTATAGCTATACACTAATATCTAACATCATCATGGGGTCATGTCATATAACCTTTCATTCAACTTTGACTGTCCAATCATATCATGTTGAAAGTGGCGTTAAACATCAAAAATCAAATCAAATCATCCAATCATATCAAAAGCAGTTCAATAGCATTGTCTTATTTGCACAACAACTCACGTCATGTGCTCGGCTTTTAATATTTCGAAATTGTCGTGGATTGGTCGGTTGAAAATATGCCCCCTGACTTGGCTGATATGGATGTTTCTGGATAAGGGTAATAACAAAATTACCGAACACCGAGCAATCTTTCAAAGGGAAAGTCAAAACTCAAAAATCAACAAACGAACAAAATCAGTCAACAACCGGAAAACTGGGAAAACCGCAATGACCCTGACTTGGTACAGGCATTTCTAAAGAAATGATGGATTGAATCAGATTTTACGACGCCAAACCTCTCGCTTTCATTACGGTTCAAATGTTCCGGTTGTCACTATAGCATGGATATTAGCCTATTGCTAATGCAGAAAATCCAGCAAACATCTAATTCTAATTGGACTCGACATTCGTTAAAAGTAAATAATAACTTCCATACAAATATTTTAAAGATTCTATATATATGTTACAGTAAATAGACGTAATTAGGAATTACGGGTAATTACTAAACATTTCAGTAAATACTCGTAATTACTGATGGATTTAGGAATTACGTGTAATTCCTAATTTGTCAGTAATTACAAGTAATAACTAAAATAATTGGATGAAGTTACACTTATTTACTGATTGCTAATTTTGAATGTTTGGTAACAGATAAGATACAACTAATATATGAAATTCAAATAGAATATACTTTTGAAGTAAATTACGCTGATTCTAAAATATATTTATTTTAAAGACACGAATAAGCAAAACATCAACTATTTACATGTAAGATAAGAAATTATGCTTGCTAACAATCAGTATTAAAAAGTGTATCACTTATTTTGGCACGAGTTACTATTATGACACCTTGAATTACATAAAACATTTTATGTCGCACATCTACAAGATTTTCTTGCACAACCCGCTTTACAACTGCATTTAGCAAAGCCTTGTACGTCTCCTGTTGATTTTAAGCGGGTTGCCTTACGGACGCTTATTTCAGTGTTCGAATCAACTTCGGTTTCGGACAAACCATGAAAAGTGGACAGCTTGAATTGGTTTCTCGAAAATGTTAAATTTGTATCCCATGTCTATTTCCCAGCTTATATTGTTCGTATCATTTGAATTGTTATCCTCTATGGAATTAACATTACTATTTGCATTATCGGGTGTATTATCAGACGGTTTGTCATTCAAATGAGCTTGTAAGTCTTCTTCCTTTTGTAGAACCTCAAGAATTTCATTCGGAATAGGAGTTGTTGAAAGACCAACTTTGAGTGCGCATCCAAGCATAGTTTCGTATGGTGATCACTTTATTCCGACATGATCTTGTCGGTTTTTCAGAAACTGTAGACGTTGTATGCCAGTTGTCCAATCGGTTGTATTATTTTCTCTCATCCAACGTACGAGCATATCATGAATATCACCAATAGATCTGAGATTTGGGGTGTCTTGGCTTACCATGAACAATTACTGGTTCATGTCACAACTTGTTTAGCTCTGTGATAGAGCTTGGGGTAAATTCACAACCAGATTTAAAAAAACAAACGCGAGTACAATCAATAATATCCCTATATTTATGCCAATAGATTCTTAGATCATTGTTTACAAGATCATTCAGTAAATAAGCGTAAAACTTCAATCTTTTGCTAGTAATTACTTGTAATTCCTGTACAATTTTAGTAAATACGAGTAATTACTAAGACAATCAGGGATTACGCGTATTTGCTGTTTTTCAGTTATTACGTGTATTTACTGGTTACGCTTACTTACTGTAACATGTATAATATATTGCAGTATTTGAAATCCATTTCACTAACGAAATAATATTATATAGCATTTCATATCGAATTACACTACATTAAATAATGAATTAATGAAATAACCGTTTAAAATACTAATATTTCTTTTCAGAGAAAATATGAATCCTTGACAAAATAAACGTGTACTCGGATGTCACCAATTGACAACGTTGGCCAAATTGAAAAGATGCATTAACTCGGACGTGCATATGAACAGCTAACACGTGCACAATAAATGTTAACTGAACAAATATAAGGTGCACATTGTTCACGATACTTAAGATTGAAATGTTCTAGATGAGGTAATTTATTGTGTCTCTAGATGAAGTCATTTCTTGTGTCTCTAGATGAGGTAATTTCTTGTGTCTCTAGATGAGGTAATTTCTTGTGTCAGACAAGCCACTGAAACAAAATTACCATACCTTCATATTCTTTTTGTAAATAAGTTGGCATACTGTCGGCGTTAACAATTACATCTCTCGTTTCCTCAGTGAGACATTGTTTAACAGTTGGCACTTCACAACCGGTGTTATTGACAGTGCAGTAGAACATGGCCACTATTGACCTTTTAAATATCTGCCCTCTCTTGTGAGATATGTTGAAATTCATGTTGATATATCTTTAATTCACTTGATGATTTGATTAACAGATAAACGGTAATGGTGGACAATATAACCAACGACCAAACTACTTTTACCTATTTTGTTGGTGTTTATATATTAGTCCCCTTCTTATAAGACCACCACTTCTGCAAGAAAAATGTGGCCTGATAATAGGGGAGGTATCTCTTTAGGGGGACAATTTACTAGTACTTCACTATCTGAGTGCATCTGAAATATGGTCTGATAAGAGGGTGGCCATTGGTGAGAGAGATTATTGTAGTTAAAACATACTTCTCCTGTGTTTGTATGTCCTGTAGTGTGATCTTATTAAGGTACCATGATGCATCATTGCCACTTCCGCTATTGTCATGCCATATTTTCAACGCTGATGGATCATCAATTCTCTTCGGAACACTCATGACAAATCGTTTTACACTACTCGAACCAAATCCCTACAATATCAACATATTCATTGCCATATTTATATAATCAAAATTATCATTGGAATTATTTAAATTAATTTAATTTTGAAATGTTATTCATATATTTTGTTATATTATGCAACATAATTTGATAATTCATTTTGAAATCAAAATAATAAAGGGGATATTCAACTATTAGCGATACGAAAATTCTACATTCTTCCAATATTGAATCAAGATGATAGAACCGGACGTGAACTCAAGGATGAATCTTTCGTGGCAAATATGTGTTTTATTGGTTCTCACAAGTTGTAAACTATAAAGCATATACACTCCTCACCTATATGTAGTATGTAGCTTAATGTTCTGTCAAAGTAAATCTCAGAATAACAGACAATACAATAGACCACAAGAGAAGGTGTAGTATGTAGCTTAATGTTATGTCAAGGTAAATCTCAGAATGATAGACAATACAATAGACCACAAGAAAATGTGTAGTATGTAGCTTAATGCTGTCAAGGTAAATGTCAGAATGACAGACAATACAATAGACCACAAGAAAAGGTGTAGTATGTAGCTTAATGTTCTGTCAAGGTAAATCTCAGAATGACAGACAATACAATAGACCACAAGAAAATGTGTAGTATGTAGCTTAATGTTCTGTCAAGGTAAATCTCAGAATGACAGACAATACAACAGACCACAAGAAAAGGTGTAGTATGTAGCTTAATGTTCTGTCAAGGTAAATCTCAGAATGACAGACAATACAATAGACCACAAGAAAATGTGTAGTATGTAGCTTAATGTTCTTTCAAGGTAAATGTCAGAATGACAGACAATACAATAGACCACAAGAAAATGTGTAGTATGTAGCTTAATGTTCTGTCAAAGTAAATCTCAGAATGATAGACAATACAATAGACCACAAGAAAAGGTGTAGTATATAGCTTAATGTTCTGTCAAAGTAAATCTCAGAATGACAGACAATACAATAGACCACAAGAAAAGGTGTAGTATGTAGCTTAATGTTCTTTCAAGGTAAATATCAGAATGATAGACAATACAATAGACAACAAGAAAAGGCGTAGTATGTAGCTTAATGTTCTGTCAAAGTAAATCTCAGAATGACAGACAATACAATAGACCACAAGAAAATGTGTAGTATGTAGTTTAATGTTCTGTCAAAGTAAATCTCAGAATGACAGACAATACAATAGACCACAAGAAAAGGTGTATTATGTAGCTTAATGTTCTGTCAAAGTAAATCTCAGAATGACAGACAATACAATAGACCACAAGAAAAGGTGTAGTATGTAACTTAATGTTGTGTCAAGGTAAATCTCAGAATGATAGACAATACAATAGACCACAAGAAAATGTGTAGTATGTAGCTTAATGTTCTGTCAAAGTAAATCTCAGAATGATAGACAATACAATAGACCACAAGAAAAGGTGTAGTATATAGCTTAATGTTCTGTCAAAGTAAATCTCAGAATGACAGACAATACAATAGACCACAAGAAAAGGTGTAGTATGTAGTTTAATGTTCTGTCAAGGTAAATCTCAGAATAATAGACAATACAATAGACCACAAGAAAATGTGTAGTATGTAGCTTAATGTGCTTTCAAGGTAAATCTCAGAATAACAGACAATACAATAGACCACAAGAAAAGGTATAGTATGTAGCTTAATGTTCTGTCAAGGTAAATCTCAGAATGATTGACAATATAATAGACCACAGGAAAATGTGTGCATGTAGTATGTAGCTTAATGTTCTTTCAAGGTAAATCTCAGAATGACAGACAATACAATAGACCACAAGAAAAGGTGTAGTATAAAGCTTAATGTTCTTTCAAGGTAAATCTCAGAATGATAGACAATACAATAGACAACAAGAAAAGGTGTAGTATGTAGCTTAATATTCTGTCAAAGTAAATCTCAGAATGACAGACAATACAATAGACCACAAGAAAATGTGTAGTATGTAGTTTAATGTTCTGTCAAAGTAAATCTCAGAATGACAGACAATACAATAGACCACAAGAAAATGTGTAGTATGTAGCTTAATGTTCTGTCAAAGTAAATCTCAGAATAATAGACAATACAATAGACCACAAGCAAAGGTGTAGTATGTAGCTTAATGTTCTGTCAAGGTAAATTTCAGAATGACAGACAATACAATAGACCACAAGAAAATGTGTAGTATGTAGCTTAATGTTGTGTCAAGGTAAATCTCAGAATGACAGACAATACAATAGACCACAAGAAAAGGTGTAGTACGTAGCTTAATGTTGTGTCAAGATAAATCTCAGAATGACAGAAAATACAATAGACCACAAGAAAAGGTGTAGTATGTAGCTTAATGTTGTGTCAAGGTAAATCTCAGAATGACAGACAATACAATAGACCACAAGAAAAGGGGTAGTATGTAGCTTAATGTTGTGTCAAGGTAAATCTCAGAATGACAGACAATACAATAGACCACAAGAAAAGGTGTAGTATGTAGCTTATTGTTCTGTCAAGGTAAATCTCAGAATGACAGACAATACAATAGACCACAAGAAAAGGTGTAGTATGTAGCTTAATGTTCTGTCAAGTTAAATCTCAGAATGAAGAGACAATACAATAGACCACAAGAAAAGGTGTAGTATGTAGCTTAATGTTGTGTCAAGGTAAATCTCAGAATGACAGACAATACAATAGACCACAAGAAAAGGGGTAGTATGTAGCTTAATGTTCTGTCAAGGTAAATCTCAGAATGACAGACAATACAATAGACCACAAGAAAAGGTGTAGTATGTAGCTTAATGTTCTGTCAAAGTAAATCTCAGAATGACAGACAATACAATAAACAACAAGAAAAGGGACAAACAATGATCAACGAGATATTATACAGAAAAAATACAAAGATTAATCAACACTCGAAATCAACTACAGGTGCTCCGGAGGGGTTCACAGCTAGTATTCGAAACTTTAGCATAACTATGGTAATTATAAAAAATAAACGTTTTGCGAGATGTGTCGAGTAATCGTACAATTATGACTAATAAGTCATTAAAGTCATGGATATTGGCCTAGATAAATATTGATGACGTAATATGGATGAAGAGATAAGCACATGTATACTGTAATAAATATATAAAGGCAGTATGAACGTGTATGGGTTTTTTTCTGTATTACTACAAGTGTCGTTTAATAGAATATGATATTACTATATGTATGTAAACGATCGTATTTTACAATAAGTTCGAGGAAATTTGAAAAGCTCCCCGTAAACAACTGTGGAAATAGAAAGAGGTTATGGAATGAGGATTTTGGAATTTGTTTACAACTATTGATCTAAGAACTCGAAGAACGAGCTTTAACTCCAACTAAAATTCATGCTAATGTAATATGTTGATTCTCGTTAAATATTCTTTTATGTTCTCTTTTCCAGCCGAATCAGTTACCGTCCGATCGATATTAGTTATTTTGATATATCGCCATTTTTTTATTTTGTTTATCAATAACATGCATAGATTTTCCAAGAAGAAGTAAAGCAAATAGTCCCATGATATATTGTAGTGACGACATAACCATCAATGGATGATATTCTAATCAAGTATACGAGTATATTTTCAAAACAATCAAGTTTGTGTTAATTTTTGTTTTAATATGCACAGGAGAGTTTGAAGATACCAAATAGGTAATCAGAACACGTAAATTGAAGGACAAACAAAAGAAAACAATGGCCAAAAGAAAAAGGACAAACAAAAGAAAACAATGGCCAAAAGAAAAAGGACAAACAAAAGAAAACAATGGCCAAAAGAAAAATGACAAACAAAAGAAAACAATGGCCAAAAGAAAAAGGACAA
>MJUT01044294.1:45512-62460 GCA_002080005.1 Gigantidas platifrons | reverse complement strand
ATTTTGTTTTCTATGTTAGCATATTGACAAAAGAAATGACGAAATAAATGCATTTGGCATTTCAACATTTTGCTTATTCAAAATTGTGGATAAATTGTTCTCACCTTGTGATCAGTACTACTTAGTTGTCTAACTTCTCTGCTTTCAAGTTTGCCTTTACAATGTTTTCCTTCAATAACAATGAATCGGACGTTTGACTTGGTACCAGCATTTATATTTAGTCCAGTATAGACTGTTAATATATATAGATATTCGTCGAATGGTTGATTGTCAATAAGGTAAGACATTGCCCACTGTAAATAAAGATAAAACCATATATTTGCACAGCATCGCGTTATGTTTTTTTTTTAGCATACCCACATCTTTTAAAATATCGTTTATTAGCTTTTCAATATTCGTCGCAATACATTGACAACACCAACTGAATGTTAAGGACAGTCCACTAAGAGAATAAACATCTTTTTATTGATGACATAATAACTTTCCATTAGTCACCAGGGGAAATAATCCATTAAATATAATAATTAGAGAAATAATATATCACCAGACAGCGTGCGCCATCAGAGTCACCAAATACAGAACACACCAATCAGTGTTGTCAATTCACTAACCACAGCCGTCAAAGCACAGAACACACTAATTACAATTGTCAAAACACAGAACACACTGACCATAGCCATCCAGACGCAGACGACATCATTCGCATATGCCAAAACACAGAGCATAACAATTAGAGTCATAAAATACAATAACTCCAATCAGAATTTTCATAACACACAATACACACAAATCCAAGACTCACACTAAAGGATTATCAATCACCTTTTTCTAGATGACATACAATATAATAAGGATCACGGACAATACGCTTACATAATTAAAATCCTATTTTTCATATATATGATTTCCATTAGTATTTATCAGATATGTTTCATGTATATTAAGGACTAGCTACAACATTACGTGTCGTCATATGACACAAGTGATAGTCATGATCAAAATAACTTGAATGGCATTGGTGGTGTAATGCTTAGATCAATCGCCTCGAGTGCTGTAGATCGTAGGTACTCTCCCCATCGTGTCAAATCAAGACTACATAATAGGTATGTGCTGCTCCTGCACAAAGCTTTAAAGAATAAAATCACTGAAGTGGGATAATGCATCCGAGTGGAGCGACATGTTAATTCACGGACTGTTTTTTTTCTCAGTGAGCTAGCATTACTAACATCCAATTAAGCCAATGTGCTTAGTACATAGAGGTCATCATCATAATCATGTCACTGAATATAAATTGTGATATTCCTGAAAACTTGCTCATTTGGTGTTACACAACAATCAGTCGCCCATACCAAATATAGTCATCAAACATGCATCATACACATACACAAGAACTTGAAAAATATTAAAAATAACATTAATAATTAAATCATAGATATCAGATAATATCGACACAATATATAGGCAAGCTATAGTACATGAATGGATGCCAATAATTTGTAAGATTTCTATTCTACATGTATCTCATATATGCATAGCGGTGTGTTCTCTACATGTAAGACAGTAGTGCTTGTTTCATTAGTAATATTATAGTATTAATGAATGGGTGTTTTCATATTGGTCCTGTTATATGTTCAAGGTCTGTAATAATGGCCCGCGGATGGCTGTAATGGCCCTCAGCAACGCCGATTGCCATTGCAGCCATCCGAGGCTTATTATTACAGACCGAGAACATATGACAGGGCCAATATGAAAACACCCATTTATTAAAACTTTATTAACCAATAAGAATAAGAATTCATGTTAGGATTTGTTTTATTTTTTTAAAACTTTTCAAAAAACTTACCTGTATTTTTACAAAATGCAGAGTCCTTTCAAAGAACATGTTTTGTTCATATTGGTGCAAACATGAGGTATATAAATATTTGGTTCATTATATCATATATTTCAACCATGCCTTTGATAATACATGTATTTAGATATTCACTATATTTCTATCTGAATAGAGTTACTTCCCTTTTCAAATTTATCATTTTTTAAATTTCTTTCATATGTATTCAAATTGTTATATTTGTAAGTTTTGGTCCAATTCTAATGTTTGTTTTATCAGTAATATATACCCTGTCATGTAAGAGAGTAATGCTTGTATTATCAGTAATATATACCCTGTCATGTAAGAGAGTAATGCTTGTATTATCAGTAATATATACCCTGTCGGGATCCATTTTATCCTGTCTATATGCCCAGATGTTAATAAGTAGATACAGTATAATGATAGATATTACAGTGGCAAAAACAGCAGCATTGTTCTTCAGGTCAAACTTAGAGAAGACAGAACTGAAGTCGATGGTGTTTGGTGGTACATAGAATGTTGTAGCGAAACTGTTCCCTGGTGGATTGGTACAGTCACAAACTGTTTCGTTTAAAGTTGACGAATTAGATACCTAAAATAAAATAACATTAAAACAATAACACACACGTGAAGTAGAGTAATATGATATACAGGTACTGTGCCTTTGAACACGAGAATTCTTTAGAATGTATGTCAATATTAATGTCATATAACTGACTGGAGGATTTAACCCAGCTGTAGTCGTAATTACTATTGACACCACTTTATAGCGTCAGAAAAGTGAGTGAAGTGAGTGCGTGCGTGCGAGCGAGCGAGCGAGCGAGCGAGCGAGTGAGTGAGTGAGTGAGTGAGTGAGTGAGTGAGTGAGTGAGTGAGTGAGTGAGTGAGTGTTGTTTAACGCCAACTCAGCAATATTTCATATATATCTTGGTGAGCATCAGAAAAAACACAATAAATTAGAACTATCTTTATAATGTAGAACACAATTATTACTGGATTCCAATTTTATTTGTAGTAGCCAGTAAAAAATAATATCTTATCATTCAAGAGGATATATTACCCTGTTTACTCCTCTAAAGCTAATATATTTACCTTACAAGACGTCTTATCCCACCGTTGGGCGCCTTGGTCCCACACCCTACAACCAGTAGTAACACCACCGATACCATATTCTACTAGATTAGTCTGTGTATATCTCTTACGTCTAGATGATGCTACAGATGTATTATAACCTAATGTACACAGTACAATAGTGTGTAATATTTGTTTTTATCTAAAAAAAAATCTACATGAATATTTTTTTTTCCTTTTCCCCTTTGGTCTTTTGTTATGTTTTCATATACTAGTAGTTCTCTCTTTATCTATTTGGCCTTTTTTTAAGACATTGCTTTTTCAGGATTAGAAGAAAAACATTGAAAATACTGAGTAACCAAAGGAATAATCAAAACCCGTAAATCGAAATACAATGCCCAAAAGACATACAATACAATGCCCAAAAGACATACAATACAATGCCCAAAAGACATACAATACAATGCCCAAAAGACATGCAATACAATGCCCAAAAGACATACAATACAATGCCCAAAAGACATGCAATACAATGCCCAAAGGACATGCAATACAATGCCCAAAAGACATGCAATACAATGCCTAAAAGACATGCAATACAATGCCCAAAAGACATGCAATACAATGCCCAAAAGACATCCAATGCAATGCCCAAAAGACATGCAATACAATGCCTAAAAGACATCCAATGCAATGCCCAAAAGACATGCAATACAATGCCCAAAAGACATGCAATACAATGCCCAAAAGACATGCAATACAATGCCCAAAAGACATACAATACAATGCCCAAAAGACATACAATACAATGCCCAAAAGAAATATACCATAAGGACAAACAGTTATCTCTAAAACAGAAAACAGACAACTGAAGAATGAATAATAGGAACCCCATTAATAATCCGGAGTGAACTGATGTGCTCCTGAAAGCTAGGCAGTTCCTGTTCCACTATTGGCACCTGTCGTGTTACTCTTGCTAAAAATCAGCTGATAAAAAATGAAAAGAGAATGGTGGAAATATGAAAGCAGGATAACTTCTGGTATGTGTTAGTACAACTCATTATATACAAAGACCGTATGTACGTATAAGTAGACGAACCACCGTTTACATTAACATTATATTGTGAATATAGCTTACATGGCCACATACAAATCTGGAAAATATATCATAAATGAAATCTGTTGGACTATCTTGTATACAGACGTTTTCTAAGAATTCACTCCATTCAATATATATAGGTAATTTTGCACACACAAAAATCGTGGTATGACCACAAAATATTTACTTTTGATTCGGACAGACTGTCGGACGATTGGGGTAAAAGACTGTCCGTGCCTATTTATTCTTGAGAGATTAAAAGGTAAAATAAGTACCTGATCTAAATACATGCACCCCAATATACACTAATGTTGATTCGGTATATAATATCTCATTTACTATAATAGTAATGTTATTATCTGTATTCAGATCTTCAGCTTGGATCTGTTTCTTCCAATCATGGTTGTCTTCCGAAGGATATTTATTTCTGCTGATGTATATAGCATGATCCATGTCCCCAACAACGTTTTGTATACAGAATATCAAGCTATCATTAGGATTATTCCAGTACATGCTATACGTTAACATCTGTGATGTTGATTCATTCTTATCTACAGGAATGGCTAGTTGGACAGACTTCATTGGTGATTTTAGATCAGAATTCTTAAGTTTTATTGTTGATGGTATAACGGAAATGTTACCATGGATATCATCGGTAACAGAAACAGTAACCGTCTTTGATGATATGTATTTTGACTCGTCATCCCATGAGAACGGTGTGTGATCATAGAACGTTACCTGAAACGACAGTTCATACATTTTAATGAGCACATCTCAAGATGGAAATATGTTTTACAGCGGAACCATACATCTACTCAAAATATATATATAATTGTATCACTCGTATATATCTATGCAAACTACAATTGCTGCCCCATTTGCATATAAACAAGTACAGTATATTAAACAACGGAGCAGGACATTTTCTAAAACAATCAACTATCATATTGTATCTGTTTCTAGTAGGTAATATTTAATACATATATACCATAGTAAATTGGAGTTTTAATCTGTATTATTTGTGTGTTACTTTAAACATATTTTATTGTTCAAATTCTTCTTCTTCTTCTTCTTCTTTTCATTCGCCTTTACACTTGGATTTCACTCTCTGCTACGAATCTGGTGGTCTTCTGAAGGGCATCCACGGGATGTTGAATTTTCCATTTTGTAGACGACACTTGTCTACCTCGGAATGCGTCGAACTCATTTAGTGTTAAAGGCGAAACATGCATAGACAGCTGCACAGACACTACAAGACATTCTGATTTCTATAATTGGTCTCAAGAAATCTCCAAACCTGAATGAAAATCTACTGTCTTCTAACGTCTCCAATTACAAATATTATATTACAGATTTTCACGTGAACAATTCAAACGAACTTGTTAATGACGGTATGATATGTGTGGGGGTTTGCTGGTCCCTCTGAGCCTTCTTGTGTCCTAATACATATATAGCAACTCGCTTTCGAAAATGTTAATGTGAGATATATAAACTGATTTAAGCACAAACTATATAATATTTCGATGGTGTTTTGAACTGAAGCTTGTGTATACATCTATATAATGGAGCGAGCCTATTAAAAAATTAATATTATAAAAAAAATATATTTGAAAGGGTAATTATGAAATAAGTAATGTTGTTCTTAACGTTTGTCGATGTGAATTTAATTATAGTCTTTATAGTGTCAATAGCATTGTGAATAATTACAAGCTCTACAACCACTGGGATGTGTAAGTATTTGGATGTTAAAATGTGATAAGCACAACTGTTTTACATTCAACAAGATATGACAATAACAGGATGCTGTTACCGAAAGTCTCCAAAACGTCGCCATTTTTTCCGTGTTTTGGCGACCATTTTGAAAATGGCCGAAATTTTGTAAATTTTGAAGACGCATACTTGCTCCTCTAATGGTGACCTATCACCATGTCAAATTTCATGTCTCTATCATTATCCATTTAGAAGTTATCAACATTAATGTACGAAATTTCAACTTTCCCATAGGATTTTATAGTAAACCCCACCTCCTTTGAATCCCTCAAAATATGACTTTAGCCCCCTTTACCACAAAGCTGAAAACTTTAGGACCAACTAGAAAAATATATCTATAACTCCACCAAGTTTCATGAAATGCTATCCAGTAGTTCCTGAGATCTGCCGTGGACACGTTCATGTCGCAAAGAAAGAAAGAAGAAGAAGAAGAAGAAGAAGTCTCCAAACAACGTTTGGGAGACTTAATAACTATGTTGTGGTAGTAGTATTAGTAGCAGCAGCAGAAATAGAATTAAGATGCAACCCACAATCCGACACTGATTAAACATAAGACAAACACAGCATCACAAGACAATCTAACATACATACCTGAAGATTCTGTTCATGGTTTGATACTGATGTCGTACCCAGAAATGATATGTCCACATTATCATGTTGAAACCCACTATCGAGTAATTCGTCAACATATTTAATATCCTGTGTAGAGTTTACATGAGAATGATGTACGTATACTGGCAATTGTTTTCGATAATTCAACATGTGCAGTATTTTTCCCAGAGATACAATTGACGATAACAATCCAGGGACCTCACGCTGCACCTGCATGGTAAATAACAATAACGATGATGTCATAATAAGATTGAATATCAAAACAAAATAGACGATTTTTTTTTTTAGGGAATACGATATCTAAATCAAATAAAATGAGTGAGTGATTGTTGTTTAACCCCTACTCAGCAAGTTTTCAGCTATACCATGGTGAGAACAAGTTAATTTTCAATGAGATAATGTCCGCTTTGTTCTAGACCAACACACTAAGTTGGATCTCTATAGTGCTAGCTCACTGAAACAATAGTCCACGGATTGACATATCGCCCCACTTGGACACATTATCCTGATTTTTTTTTAAGAAATGATTTGAAAGATATTCGAATGGGAGCCCGTAAATATCGTGCTTTAAAGGTATTTTAAGGGGTATTTTTACTATTTTAAACTTCTTTTTTAAAACAAAAAATGTTTGTATAATTTTTTTTTTATAAAAGGTTAAGTATTTATAAATTTTTCTGGGAAAATGAAAACAGTAAATTCAGATTGTACGATATAATAATGCATGTTTCCCTGTTATCACCTTAATCATATGTATATACTCCATGCACATTCGTCAGTTTCTATTATGCATATCGAAGTATAACGTAAAAGTAGTTAACAGCTTATTGTTAAAACAGTTGATCATTTGAACCGTCTATTTAAATGCAAACAACAATACTAAGAATAGCCGATTGTTGTTATTTGTACGAGAACCTGGTGTTACATATAAATAGTAGATTCGTCCACGGTCAGAGTTTGAAGTTCAAACAGGCCGACCAGGTTACTTTGTAACATCAATACCAACACGCGGTTCTTAGAAAATGCTGAAAGTTGTCTTTAAGATGAAAGAAGCGCTCATATGCGTTCCATCCATGGTGCGAGTTTGATTGGTTCTTCTAAACCCATGGACACTGATGCCAGTGGCCATTTATAAAACTGTAATATGCTACTATGAATATTTACCACTTCATTCTTTAATTGAGCATCACGTTGATTCCTCATCGCTATTTTAGAGACAATATATGCTCTTTCAATTGTTGATAAGTTATCATTCAAGGACTGTGTGACCTTTTCCCGCTCTGACAGAACTTCTGTTATACTGTCAATATCTATCGCATTAGGAGTATCAGAAGACGTTGTAGGTAAAATGCCTTCCAGTGCATTATTTAACACTCTTAGTATTCCTACAATTTAATACATTGGTGTCAGAAAGGTAACTCTTACAGAAACATACTTCCCACGAGTATAGTATGATCGAACATGTCTCTTTGATGGACAGCAGGGCCTGTTAAACTGTGTTGCTGTCTTTATTCAGATTGCCATTTAATGGATGGTCAAATCAAATGAACATGTTGTGGATAATTTTTTTTCATGGGTGAAAATAGTAGCTTTCGTGTGAAAACAAAGTTTTTGAACGTGAAATTCTGAATATGGCGAAACTTTCTTGTAAACCGTGCAAGTTGCGGCAAGTGAGGTTTTTTTTTCAAATGATACAAGTGATATTTTGTGACAAAGTATGTCTATCTTATAATTCCCTTATTGTATCGGTTTGTTGACACATTTTTTTGTTATTTAAGACTTATTCCTTTATGAACTTTAATCAAAACATTAATGGGCATCAGACCTCTACACACAGGCAATTACAATGAGGGAGTATTGGAACAATACACGATCTGCATGAACTCCAACATATAATATATGTACATTGACGCAAAATATAAATTTCATTTGTACGAGCTTTTGACGAGTATAGGAAAACGTGACTTCATCGACAATGTACCTATTATATTTTGTATCTTGTAATGTTAAAAAGTTCAAAACAACTGCTACATTTCACTAAAAAAAAGAAGCGTCAATCCAATCATTTTCAATTGTGTCCTCCTTCTGTGTTTTACTCATACAGTTTCTTACCGTTCCCTCGACCTGAATGAGGTAGCAGGGGATTGTTATTTGTATACTAGAAGAATAAAGCACAGTTTTATTCGGATTCCTTTATTAAACAGCAAATGTAATGATGATTGTAAGATAAACGAATGTATCAGACGGACAACTGTACTATAGGAGATTGTAAAGTAACATCACAATATTAAATTAAATAAACATTTAACAAGTATAGAGCAACACACTTTGCAATGAAGAAAGCTGGTGTATAATTACGAACTTTAACAAGAACTATAACTTTATTCTCTATCACGGATAAGAGTTTTACTGGACTTTACTAACACGGAAGGTGTCTAAAAAGGAAGCAGGAACTGCGTGCCCTTCGCAATGCCTGGGCTCACCCCGTTTTCTTTGTCTTTTTTTTTTTCTTTTTTTTTAATTGGTGAGGTCCGTTTTGCTCATATTTGCTGTTTTTGTGTTTTGCTTTGTTTATAATTTTCAGTCTATGTTATATTTTCTGTTCATGTAATTTGAGTAAATCGTCGCTATTTTCCTAGTAAACATAACTTATAATCGGGGTTTTCCTCGTTAACATGACAGGTCACTTTGCCATTATAATCTTCTATATTAATGCTTTTATGGCCATATATATATTAGGTTTCTTACCTTCACTTGCTGAAATATAGTCCTCGTACTTAGGGTAAGTGTCATTGTTTGCTAGAAGAACCAATCTCTCCACAAGTTTCGTGTTACCACTAAAAGCACCAGACTAATAAAATAATATTTAAGACAATCACTAAAAGACGATGACATAAATGTCTTCATTGGGAAACTGTTCCTAGTTAGATTATATTAAATAAAATAAGGGTTAGGGTTATGGTGTTTAACGCCACTTTCAACAATATTTCAGTTATATCGTGGCGGTCAGCTTTGTCACTGCCAACCCTTATCACATAATGTTGTCATATCGAATGCAACTCGCCTGAACGGTATTCAAACTCGTAACGCTAGTGCCAATATTTGTATATATATATTTATTTATTTATTAGTAATACAAATTACTTGAGTTGAATTTAAAAAAGTTGTAATAAGAGTTTGAAGATATCAAAGGAGCAATCAGAATCCGTATATCGAAGAAGAACAGACAACACAATTGCCAAAAGAAAAAGTACAAAAGGACAAACAACGATCAACAAAACATACACATAAAACTAACGATCGGGTAACACGAACCCCACTAAAAACCGGGTGTGAACTCAGGTGCTGCGGAAGGGTAAACAGTTACTGCTCCACTAGTGACACCCGCCGTGTTAATCTAGTTACAAGCCCGATGATACCGGTAAGTCATGAACGAGGAAAGGACCGGAAAGTGTTTACGACAAGTGGAACATATCCCTGGTCATATGTGACACATATTCCATAACGCTCAACCAAGTCGTGGTGGCGACCGTAAAACTTTCGAAGTGATGACTTCAACTTAACTAAGAGGAACCCTTGTTTCAGTAGCTTCCTTGTTAGCAGCAACCCTCTATCAATGAAATCCTGATAGGAACCACAAGCTCTGGAATATCGTATCAACTGAGAGATATATACTCCATATGCAGGTGCTGCTGGAATGTTGCTACATATGAATAGAAAGTTCACAATGGGAAAATTGAAATCATCTCTTTTGTCGTAAAGTTTCGTTCTTAACCGCCCCTCAATATCAACTTTAAATTATAATATAGTTTGTTATGATATTTTTCGTAATATAATGATAATTGTGTTGTGCACTACTTAGCATGGACTGAGAAAAATATTTTGAATAATCTAATAACAGATGTCTGCATATCCTAATAATACTTGTTTATATAGCCTAATAATAGTTATAATCATATAAGTCCTATTTATAGCTCTCCACGATAGAGCTGATATAGTTGTAGGAACAGTTTGAAGGTGCCAAAAGGGTAATCAGAATCCGTAAACAGAAGGACAGACAACACCATGGCCAAAAGAAAAAACAAAAGGACAAACAACGATCTACAATACACTAAGCAGAAAACAGAAGATCGAATAACACGAACCGCAGTAAAAAAAAACCAGGGGTGAACGCAGGTGCTCCGGCAGTGTACGCAGTTCCTGCTTCATTAGAGGAACCCGTCGTGTTACTCTAGTTACAAACCCAGTGATAAGGCATGAATGAGGAAAGTATTGGGAAGAGCTTACGACAAGTGGAATAAAAATGTAGATACCAGTACTAAATTTAGTGTGCACGACGCACAACTGGAATAGCNTTCATCAGGTAGGTCAACCTAACTATAGTTCTCAAGATAAACAATGACCTCTTTATTTGCAACATCATTAAAACGGTTAAATGCTTGGATTATCATTATTATTCAAAAGACAGTCTTGTGTTTACCGGACTATTTGTTGACATGGTGGCAGTACCGTTCAGTACCAGAAAGAAAAAATTCAGGATTTATGGAAGATCAATTAACTATGGAACAATTTGAATATTGACCAGATAAGTTATTCAATGTATATATTTTGACTGTGTAAAATTTTGTATAATTAAAACTTGATCCAGTGTTGTTTTTTTTAAATCAATTTTAAAAAACAAGGGATTTCTAGCCTGTGACACACATTTTAAACATCTACATTTCTATATCGTACATAGGTCTAGTATTTGGTAGAAAAGTACTGATCTTGAAATTTCATAATCATAGAACTCAAATAGAGATAAAATATTTGCATGGTATTCAAAATGAAATGAATCTTGATACTCACAGCTGCAATATCAGCGACAAATTCTTTGTTGATCACTGTTGTTCCAATGCTCTTGGCAATTTGTTCAATATTCACAGTAGATGTATCACCAGCCTCGGTCGACGAGTTGTCTAATACATCAATAAAACTTGAAAGTGTCTTGAATATAAATAATAACTGCTTTGTAATTCTCAGTATATAAAGACAAATAAAATACTGTTGTGTTTAAACTAAGACCTACAATAATTAGATGGTTGATTGATTTCTTATGTTTAACGCCACTTTCAGCCTTATTTCAGCTATAGCATGGCGACAAGTTTTAGTTGTGGGAGTAGCTGAAGTACCCGCAGAGAACCACCGACCATGGGCAAGCAACTGATAAAGCTGCGAGTCGAGTGCACCCTTTTTTGTAATTTACAAAGCCGGGCTCGAACCCACGCCGTATTGGTGATAGGTTTGTACGAGGTGTTAGGTAATCCAACTACTTAACTTATTGAGCCACCCGGGACCTACAATAATTAGACACTAACCAACAAATACAAAGCTTAGTTTTGAACAGTGAATTCATTAAAGAGTTATTTATTAAGCTGCTTTCACATCAGTCAAACTCATCTTCATATTAACGACATTATTAATTGATAACTTAGACAGCAAACATCTATCTCGCTCATTGTGTGGTGTACTGGATACAACTTTATATGATAAAGTTTATCAATGACTTACTTACATCAATCACTTCAGTGATTTTCTCCTGGTACTCCAGTTGCATCAACCAATAAACTGAAATTTTTTTGAAAGTGGCGTTAAACACCATAACCCTAACCAGCAAAAATACCACCACTGTAAGTTCATGTAGATTTCTTATGAAAGTTTTTTTTTAACTTTAAATAAAAGATGGGGTATCCAGCGAATGAGTGTTTTGATTGAGATAAGTAAATGATGAGATAAATGAACAGGGTCCGAGAATTGGTCTTTGTAAGGAGCAAATAATCACCATCATCCTCACCACGTGTTTTTTGTGAGATACTGCAGATAACATTTTATATGTATCAAGCATTACATTTTCCATACACATATGTTATATGTTGGTTCATATTTTGATTGGTTACTGTTTAACATCATTTACTCGTGGCTCGACAATACTTCCAGAGAAGGAACTATGGGGGTTTAAGATATAACATATACAAAACAATGTATATATTCAAATACAATGTAGATTTCAAATGTGTTGGGTAACTGATTTCATTTTACGATTTAAAATTGAAAGTTATTGTCGAATATAGTACAGTGTTTTAATGGTAATTTTCGCAATGTGTAACATTTGTCGGTGTGTTTATAGTTGCTAAAGCTAATTTCAAAATCACAACAAAACGACGACATTGTGAAAAAGTGATGATGATAGCAAAAATACAACATAGACTTAAAGGCATATTGTTTACCAAAATCGTAATTTGTTCATACCCAATATTATTGTCGTAAATGATTTGTTTAAGCTATCATTAAACAGTTATGCTGCAAAAGATACGATTTGTGTTCTTACTTTGACAAAAAAGACCCAAAACTATCGCTATCAGAATTATTGTGCAGGATGACAAGAATTCAATTTAACCCGACTCTATTCATATAACCTTCTATGTGAACCCGTCTTGAGCATGCGCACTGTTTAGAAACAATAAACAACATGTGGAAGAGAAAGTGTCAACGCGTGGAAGAAAGCGGACTTTGACGGATTCAGAGAGAAAGAGGAATAGAAGTGCAGTATCTTCCAAATGGAACAAATGCAGGATATATGTAGGGGATCAGTTGGACCGTTGGAACGAACTGAAGAAAGTGCTACGCGTCCAAACTCACGCTGAAGTGGCAAATATTTTGCTTGATAGGTAAGCCGAGCATGCTGCCTTCTTTTCTCAATCGTTTTTCATATTTTATGGATTTATGATGATGCCTGTGATCATTTTCGGTAGATATTATTAAATATATGTAATTTTGCACCTGGCAACAGCAAATTATTGTCAATGAGTAGCATAAAACGGACGTATTTGCGAGATAAACATACACGACATGCTGCAGCATCCGGGCTACTGGCATAAAAATAGATAAAAATATATTTGGCCTCGCTCAGGTCAGTGCATAATTAATTAGCTTCCAGTAACGATGGTCAGCTTTTTTAAACCGAAAAAACAATGTTTCGTAGCGTATTCGCCAATAATTCGGTGTGGTTAATCTTCATTTTATGAAGGTCAGTACGGAAAACGATAATAATTTTGGGTATGAAAAAATTACGATTTTGGTAGACAATATGCCTTTAATACTAATATACGTGTTCTTACAGAAATGATATCACTGTTCGCCACACTATCTCCATAATCTGGATTATCATACATTTCCCATAACTCATCAAACGATCTGATAACTATTGACCCATTAGACGTTGCCTCCACACCAATATTAACCCAGTCGTAAGGATCTATGTCAAAAATAGTTTTTGGAAGTCCCTTTAATATAAAATTGATATTTCCTAATTATGGCTTCCATTTGCGATAGATTTTCAAGTGGCATCTAAAGAACTAATATACAATGAAAATTATTATAGACAAGATTTTATACTTTGCACTTCAGTTTTACCCACATTTTTGCCAGTTGAAAAGTTGTGGATATCAAATGCTATAATGAAAGGTATATGAACACGAAAATATTATAAATGCCATATAAGAAATCCTCTAGAATAGAATTATCTAGTTACTAAGAAAAACAAAAATCGGAACAAATTAAACAAAAGTAACTAAATGTCTGCTTTCAATACAAGGAAATAAACCAATATAAACGATGATATCTTACTTAGTGCATACAAGGTGTTTACACCAGGATTGGATTCACAAACCTTACATAAATGTAAGTGTCAATTAAAAGCTATTTGACACTTAAATTTACTTGAAATGCACATAGAATTAATTTACACTTAGCAGGTTTAATTGAGACTTAAATTTAATTGACGTTTGGGCAACCCAGTCCTGGAACGCTCAATTTCACTTTGAATTATCTAAGATAACATCTTCCACAGTGTTATAATGGTCGTCGGGAATTGGTTAATTTATATTATATTACTGTCCTCGACTATGTCTCGTCGACATATTTTGCAACTTAACATCTAGTTTTTTTAGATTGTATTTTTGTATTCTTCCCCATTGTTATGTTTATACAGCTTACCAGATCGGTTACTGACGAGCTAGCGACTTCGGTATTCATTGCGACCTGTTTAACATTACCAGTCGTCCAATAGTAATCAATATTTTCAACTGATGACGTAAGATATGCAGCCACAGTAGATGCATCTATATCTGAATAAGCTGGACAAATCTGGAACGACATAAGTAAAATGTATAAGAATGAAAAGCCATATGGCATATCTGTGTCTCAAATTACCAATGCAATGTTTGTTGTAGTCACAAGTCGGGTCCTTTCCTCATTAATTTATGATTTATGACCGAGTGTGTAACAAGAGTAACCCAATGGGTGTTAATATAGGATCAGGAACGTCATACCCTTACCGTTACGAAGAAGCTGAGTTCCTCCCTCCCCCGGCTTCTAGTGGGGTTCATGTTCCTCAATCATTGATATGTTATGTACTGTTTTGTAGATCACACGTACGTCGATTCTGTTCTAATATCATGCTTCAAATGTACAAATGTTTTATACACTTACCTTTCCAGCATTTATTATACAGTCAGTATAGTCTAGGAATATGTCAAATATTTGAACCTTGATGGTAACAATATAGTTGTCAGCTTCCAATCCAGGTTTAAGTTTAACATAATTTTCTTCTTCAGCTGAAAATTAATTACAAAGATATTGATTCCTGGGTGTTTGTTGTGTTGAAATTATACGTTTTACCTCCTGTTGAATTGTTATTATGTCTGTTCTTACTAATATATATTTTGTTAATAAAATTGAAATCTGAGAGCTGTGAATAAAATAATACTGTATCTATCTATCTATTTAACTACAAGTTTCATAATTCAATGTAGAGTATTGTATACATGTAGGTTGAATTCCGGATTCCCAATTTCGTTTCCGTATTTGGTTTTGTATAATATATGTACTGGCTCTTTTTCGTTTTCTGCAGATGAGTAAAGTTGCACATTTCACACACAAGACTGTTTTCTTTTACAAATCCTCTCGCTAGTTCCCCCAAGCCTATTATATGGTGGAGAACCCGGGCAATGACTTGAATGAATAAAAACGGAGATATCTAATTTAGTACACACGATGCTTTTCTGGAATAACTTTCACCAGGCACGTAAAATAATGTATTACACAGATATACAAAGGTTGGTAGACATTAATGTCATGAAATCCCTTAAATTGTGTACATGTTATTTATTACCAATACATTTGTTTCAACCTAATCACCAGAAATCAAGATCCTCCATCACTGTTATTCAATACAATCATGTCATTTTAACGACTAAAAGAAAACTGTGCAGGATTTATTAAACATTCTAGAATTGAATTTCCAGCCAAGTACCATAGTGGTTGAAATACACACCTACCCAGAAATATGCAAGTTTTTTTTATTAAGTATACCTTCATATATACAGTATATGAAAGTGTATATGCATTCAATACTTATAATAGCAGGTTTAAATCTAAGTGAACATAATTATAGTTACGAAATTTGAATGACAATTAGTTTTAGTTTTTAAGCAATATTTGTATCCTTACCTATAATGTTTTTGAGAGAAAAAAAAATCAAAATTAATTGCCCAATATATTTTTAAGGAAAGAGGAGATAACTCCACCAAGGATTTTAGCCAGATTTAGTAGGGTTAATTGTAGAAATATCATACAAAATGTCGATAAGATCTGTAGTGTATGTTTTACAAATTCGCTGTCAAGAATAAATACAAAAATAAATAAGGATCTTAACAGGAAGTATAATGATATGATGCACATTAACATAACTTAACAGCCACTTTATGTATATAACCGCATCGGTGGCCTAATGGTTAGCATGCTAGTCTCGAGTGTAATAGATCGTGGGTTCGAGCCCCGATCTGGTCAAACCAAAGACTATAAAATTGGTATGCGTTTAGTGAAGCTTATTTAAAAATAAATAATGTTAGTATACAACATTACATTTTAAATATAATTTATAGTATATATTGTAATTATGAATATTTAATAAATCTATAATAATTGTCTATTAAAAATTAATAGTGTTTAAAAAAATAAAAAATTGGTATGTGTTGCTTCTCCGCTAAGTACGCACCATTAAGGAGAAAGTGCAAAGACTGGTTGGCTCGGAATCAAAATAATGTGTCCGAGTGGGTCGACATGTCTATCCGAGGGCTGTTGTTACAGTGAGCTAGCACTATAAAAGTTCAACTAAGTGTCTTGGTCTAGTACAAAAAAGACATCATCATCATCATCTCATTGAAAATTAACTTGTCCTCGCTATGATATAACTGACAAATGGCTGAGTTGGCGCTAAACAACAATTACTCACTCACTCTGTATAATATATTTAATATTACTTACATCCATAATACAACAGTGTCTCTGTTTGTCCTAATACCTGCACGATCCGAAAGTTGAGCTGTTCCTTCCAATCTACAGATGGAGTCTTATAATGTCTGAATCCTTCGTCTTTCCAGTTTTTTGAGATGATTTTCTGTTCATCTGATAAAATGAAACATGCCTATATTTAGCTTAAGATTTGATTT
>MJUT01044294.1:31436-44373 GCA_002080005.1 Gigantidas platifrons | reverse complement strand
ACATTACACCTAAATCAGCAGACTAATACATTACACATAAATCAGCAGACTAACACATTACACCTAAATCAGCAGACTAACACATTACACCTAAATCAGCAGACTTATACATTACACCTAAGTCAGCAGACTAATACATTACACCTAAATCAGCAGACTAATACATTACACCTAAGTCAGCAGACTAACACATTACACCTAAATCAGCAGACTAATACATTACACATAAATCAGCAGACTAACACATTACACCTAAATCAGCAGACTAACACATAAAACGTAAATTAGCAGACTAACGCATTACACCTAAATCAGCAGACGACCATAATATTACTATGTCAGTCACAGTATCGGAGTCAGGACGACAGGAGAGATGTTAGACTACAGAAGACAAAGTATGGTTACAATAATAGTATACATAGAGTCAAATATAAAAGCAGACAACATATATTTCTTGTAAATCACGATATAATCACCCCAGTGTGAACTCTCTATTTTACATTTTCCACCATAAGGGAGTATATTTGTTGTGATAATCCATATTGCCGTGGTTACTTCTTTTGTAGACAGTTCAAGAACAGCCTCAATTATGTATCCTGTATTAGAGTTTAATACATTTGCCTGCATTACAAATGTTCTGGAATCTAGTTCTGTAAATAAGATAATGATAACATAAACACTGTATAAACGATGACAGTGGTATAAATAGATTACATGGCATTCATCTACCTTTTGCAATCCCTTTTTAAGATTATGCAGCAACTGATGCCATCAGAAAAAAAGACTAACCCATTTGATAATAAAATGAAAAACTAAAAATACCACTCTGACGGAAATATTTTTTAAAGTAAACAGCAACTTGCAATTCTTTATGCAAAATACAATCGCAAAATCGTAGAACTACAGGCAAATCTCGATACCTCCAACACACGTATACATGTCCGCTCACTATCTCTGCTTGGTACAGACTCTTCATTAAAAAGTGACAGAGTTAAACCGGTTTTATGAGCCCAAGCCTCCTTGTTTAATGAAATGGTGCGTTCATGTTTTCCACATGTGAGTAACATGACATCCCTCACATTTAACTGGGTGAGCATTATTTAACATCCCTCACATTTAACTGGGTGAGCATTATTTAACATCCTTCACATTTAACTGGGTGAGCATTTATTTAACATTCCTCACATTTAACTGGGTGAGCATTATTGAACATCCCTCACATTTAACTGGGTGAGCATTATTTAACATCCCTCACATTTAACTGGGTGAGCATTATTTATTATGGTTTATTATAAGAGTTATTCTAATTCTTTTTCCCATCACCCAACAAGTGTGACACGAATTTGATATCAAAGTGTGATTTGATGATTGATTGATTTTATTTTTGTGTTTAACGCCACTTTCAGCAATATGTCAGCTATACGATGGCAACCAGTTTTAGTGGTGGGAGAAGCCGGAGTACTGGGAGAGAACCACCGACCATGGGCAAGCAACTGGTAAACTTTATCACAAAGTGTGATAAAAGTTGTTATCAAATCAATTATTGATCAGCAGGTCACCTTTCTTCGGTTTTCTCTGTTCGCTTTAACAATTGACAACTATTGGCGTTGTCTGCAATAAGGGGGAATTTGCAACAATAAAGCCAATATTGGCGCTCTCAAAGCTTAAAATATAGGACAGTTATCTCAATTTTATTGCAATGTCGTTGTTGTTGTTTTGTTGTTGTTGTTGTTGTTGTATTCCCTTTTTGATCATTATATTTCTCCAATGTCGATCGTTAAATCTTCAGATTTTAAATCTCTCGTATCTACTATTTTCCAGAAGAAAGAATTTAATAATGTCAAGGCTTCATATTTGTCATTATTTGAGGGAGGAAGATAAGCATATAAATTATTTTACATAGTATTACGAGTATGTATGTCCATAACAACTGTATCGTCTCAGAAATTGTAATTTACCAGATAACATCCAACTTTCCCATTGCATATTGTTAACCGCTTTTCTCGTGTGTAAATCAAAGTTTTTAACATTCCACCGAAATGTTGCACCACGTAACTGATGTATTGTACAAGATGAACAGGTTGCCTTTAGTGACATTATAGATGTTATAGCGGCCTTCTCCATACAGTTTAATCTACATCTGTAAAACAAACGATATGTACCGTATAAAATCTACATCTTAAAACATAAGATATGGACCGTATAAAATATACATCTGTATAACAAACGATATAGCCCCATGTAAAATCTACATCTGTAAAACAAACAATATAGCCCATGTAAAATCTACACAAGTAAAACAAACGATACAGCCAATGTAAAATCTACATCTGTGAAACAAACGATATAGCCAATGTAAAATCTACATATGTAAAACAAACGATATAGCCAATGTAAAATCTACATATGTAAAACAAACGATATAGCCAATGTAAAATCTACATGTGTAAAACAAACGATACAGCTCAGGTAAAATCTACATCTGTAAAACCTACTATATAGCTCATGTAAAACCTACATCTGTAAAACAAAACGATATAGCCTATGTTAAATCTAAACCTGTAAAACAAACAATATAATCAATGTAAACTATACCTCTGTAAAACAAACGATATAGCTCATGTAAAATCTACATCTGTAGAACAAACGATACAGCCAATGTAAAATCTACATGTGTAAAACAAACTGTACATATAATGTAAAATCTACATCTGTAAAACAAACGATATAGCCATTGTAAAATCTACCTCTGTAAAACAAACGATATAGCTCAGGTAAAATCTACATCTGTAAAACAAACGATATAGTCATTGTAAAATCTACACCTGTAAAACAAACGATATAGCCAATGTAAAATCTACATCTGTAAAACAAACGATACAGCCAATGTAAAATCTACATCTGTAAAACAAACGATACAGCCAATGTAAAATCTACTCGTGTAAAACAAACGATACAGCCAATGTAAAATCTACATCTGTAAAACAAACGATACAGCCAATGTAAAATCTACTCGTGTAAAACAAACTGTATGTCTAATGCAAAATCTACATCTGTAAAACAAAACGATATCGCCTATGTTAAATCTAAACCTGTAAAACAAACGATATCACCAATGTAAAATCTACAACTGTAAAACAAACGATACAGCCAATGTAAAATATACACGTGTAAAACAAACTGTATGTCTAATGTAAAATCTACATCTGTAAAACAAAACGATATAGCCTATGCTAAATCTACACTTTATAAAACGATATAGCCAATGTAAATTATACACCTAAAACAAACAAAGTAGCCTTTATATCTAGTATACATCTGTAAACCAAATAATATGATAAAGGTACTATCAGGAAGATAGGTTTTCGGATAAAAAAAAACCAAAATATTTGCTGTTTATATGTGAAAAGACATTCTGTGTTACTAGTAAAAGATGTATAACGCAATATTGAACAAAAAATGCATCAACATTTCCTGTACTACAGATACATCAGTCTTCAATTTACTTTGATTTAATTAGTTTTGTTTTTGAATTGATTTTGCTATGTTTTGGTTTTGTTTTTGTTTTTGTTTTTGTTTTTGTTTTTTATTTTTGTTGTTGTTGTTTTTGTTTTTGTTTTGTTTTTTTTAGCTTTGTTTTACTTTTTTGTAGGTGGTACAGAAAGCTAGGGTAAATCAAAAAATGATATTCATGTATCAAGTTATTAAAGAACTTTTTCATGCAAAGTTATATAGTATACATCTCCTAATGTGTTTGTTTGTTTATTTGTTTCTTCGTTTATTCATTTGTTTGTGTTTTTGTTTGTTTGTGCTTTTGGTTTGTTTATTTTCTTTGATGACAAACAAGATACTTACTCAATCTCTACTATGGGAGGACTACCATCTATTGACTGTACATACTGAATGTAATAGCTGATAGCACCTTCATGTTCAACTCTGACATTTACTAAATAACCCATCCCGTCATTTACATCAGCATCAGTAATGTTAAGACTACCAGTACCGTTAATATATCCATTAAAGTTTTTACATTCACTTGTTTTAAAGAGTTCAGCTTCTATCCAATCCAAATAATAACGTTCTGTATTTTTCATTTCAAACCAGTTGTATGAGTCTATTTGGTAAAATCCTTCCATTATTTCTCCAAGGAAGTTGAATAAGCATGCTCCTGACTCATCTATTAATATTTGTAAATAACCATCAACACCTATTAGATCAGCCACTACTAATCCTCTGTTGAGGTATGTTTGATATGCAGAAAATGTATTAAGCAGCTCCGCCACACGATAGGCAATATCGGTTGCTTGTTTGGCAATTTGAAGCCATTTTGATAAGTCGTTGAAAAACGTTTGATTGGCACTAACTGGTAAACCATCGAGTCCTTGAAGCTGATAAATAGTTTCTAATGTCAAATAACTGTTTGATAGCATTATATAAAACTGTTCAGCATCGCTTGCAAATGATGACGTGTTATTGCTGTAGTAAAAATTCAGAAACGTTTGAAGTTCGTTGTGTACAAGCGTGTTGTACGAGGGGAATAGTGCAATTCCTTTCGAGTCATTTAATTGGTATGTTTTTGTGGTTATATCCGACAGATAGTTAATCGCATAATAGTCTGTCAAATTGACGAGGTTTGTGCTTGTATTATTTTCAGATTCTATAATTACATACAAGTCATCTGCGCCTTTGCAACTTGTATTGGCATTCCTATAATATTCAACACGTTTCTGTAACATTGATGCATCAATCCATGGTACTTGTTCCTCTATATGTGTAGTAAAACCAGTTTGATACCATTTCGTCGTTTCTTCCTCAGTAACGTCATTAAACAGGGTTATGGGATCTATATTCAATTGCACCAACTTATACAGTGAATCGGTGATAAAATTCATACAAGCCCATTGGAAAGTTAATCCAGATGAATCCCCAGGTCCTTTTGTCAGGCTGTACGAACCATAACTAGCGTCAAAATAGGTAATACCCTTTCCAACGGTTAAACCTGCTCCACCACGTATGAATGCATGTGGTGGTGGGTTGACTATTCTAAAATACATGGACTCTTCCATCCAATATGTCATGCTGTACGGATATCCTATCTTTATATATAACCGATACAATCCCGTTGCATATGCTCCGGAGTAAATTGTAAATTTCAAAGTGGAAGTTCTGTTTCCAATTTGAGTTTCTGATCCATTTGTATCAATGCCATATATTTCCCAGAAATTGTAGATAATGACTGACCTTGAACATTTATTAGTTGTGAGGGGGTATATCTCTACCTGTTTTGATGTGTAAATAGTCAATGGAGAATCTATTTGTAGGTACTTCTCATCTAGAACCTTAGATGTCAAACATGGTGGAGTTTCTGTAGTGTGGAAATAATACATGTTAAAGAATAAACATTATATGAATAAAAATAAAAATCTAGTATACTAGTACATTTGTACAAAAAAAAATCCCCTGGTACCAAATGCGTGTCGAGCGAACAGTAAGAAACAGCTACAGTATAAGCGATGACGTGAACGTGTACACCACTGAAAACGAAGGCGCTCTTTTCAATCAAATCTGCCAGTTGTTTTGGACCTTTTTTTTTACTTTTAAGGATAAACCCAATCGGTACATAGTCGGGTTTTTTATTGTTTTGGGGGAGGCTTGGCACTTTTTCTACTTGTTTCTCAAACTCGTAATATCAAATTTTATATTTCAGATAGCATCACCAGCGTGTGGAGTTTACATATCATAACTCTTACGTTATTCTAGAGCTTGTACTCGGCACAGTGATTTCCTGTACAGAGATCAGCTGCAAAAGCTACTAAAATAAGACTACGTTACTCCTAAGTTGAAGTCATCGCTACAGAAATTGTACAGTCTTCTTCACGATCTGGTAGACCGTTACGAAATATCCATATCTCAAATGACAATGGAATTTTACTTTTTACGTAGATTTTTCTTTCTTTCCTCTATTAATGACAAGACCTTTACCAGACTTTACTGTATATATGAATAATACGGTGGGTATCCTATAAGAAGCAGGAACTGCTTACCCTTCCGGTGCACCTAAGCTCACACCGGTTTTGTTTAGGGGACCATGTTGTTAATCTTTTTAGTTTTTTGTGTTGTCCTATTATTCTCTTTACGTTCTTAGTTCTGTGTTGTGATGTCCGTTACGATTTCCGCAAAAAAAGAAAAAAACGATGTTCGGTTCGTCTGTTCATCCAGTTGTTTGTAGGAGGGCTCGTGTCTTATTTACATTATTTGTGTTTGTTTGCTTTTAGTGGTGTGTTTTTGTTTTCCTTTGTTTGTCTTTGTCCTGTATCTTGTGTACCTAATGTTGCCAGTTTCTCTGGATTGTCCATTTGTAGTTGCCCTTCGGTGTTCTCTAACGTTTGGTTGTGTATATAATTGGTAGACAGTGTTCTCAGACAATTATTTTCACTTCGATGTTGCTGATTGTTTATTGAAAAAAAATAGATAGTACGTCCACATTATAAATGGTATCATCAATACAGCCATTTAATTGGTGGACTTTAATACTTCATAGACAAGATTTGTCTTTCTCTGGGTTTTGTCTGTGCTTTCAGTATAATAAAATGATTGTGGTCATCTTTGAAGGTGGGTGTCAATAATTGTCAATCTGACACGCCCTTCCCCCCCCCAGAAGATAAACAACCCTTCTGACGTTGACAATTATTAATATCCGCCTCTTTAGAAGGCAGTCACTGTATAATATGACTTAATACACAATCATTTTAATCCGTTTTATGAGCTAAGGAAATTAACTACATATATAAAGTTGTTATTGTGTATCAATTGACTTTGAGCATCAGAACTTCAGTACTTCATGACGAGTGTCATTTAAGGAGCAGGAAATGTTAGACTTTCCGGAGCACTTCGTCTCGGTGGCGGTTTCTGTAGGAGTACACTTTGTCAAGGTTTTATTTTATTCTGTTTTACCTGAGTGTTTCTACTGCTATTCTCCTATATTTGTTATTGTCATCCGGATCGCCACTAAAGACAATTGTCCCTTAGGTCTTCTGTACCTTCGTCTTTTACGAACAATATTGATGCCTCGTCTATTTATTTACATGCAAGTTACATATGACGTCAGTAGTTTAGACATACCTCTACAATTTCCAACATCTTCATTAGGTCCATCACAGAATTCACCGCCACATATTGGACTGGTCTCGTTACAATAGCGAAAACGTTTTTGTTTACCAGTTCCATATGTAGATGACTGGGTTGGTAAAACACATTGTCCCCATGCTCCCCAATTGCCCCATTGACCATCTACAGGACCTGCATAATATTATGTTTATTATTATTATTATTATTATTATTTATTGTATTGGAACATATTTAATATTATTATGCCAACTGACATCAAACTAAGATTTACTACTACCAACAATAATTGTATTATGTTGTATTTCAGGAAGAACATGATACATTAACAAGACTTGAAAAAAAACATGGTGCAAGCAAACAAAAGGCAAATTGCAGTAGGTATTAAATTAAAAACATCAGCTCTACAATTTAAGAAAATACAAGATATATCACTATCCATGGTTTACTACCCGTTCCACACTTTCGTGCTAAATATTTGTTATCCTGCACTGGTTCGATTTGGGCAATCATATTGCAGTGACTAAATAATTTGTTTATGGTACCCGATTCCTGTTGAGCAACAGAAAGAAACTGCAATAGTATAGGCACTGATGTCACAGGTGATGCATTTGAAAACGTTCAGAACGACGCTGGTTTCAGCTATCTTCAAACACTTTGACAGTTGTTTTGGACTTTTTGTTATTGTAAGATAAACACAATATACGTTCATTGGGTTGAATATAAAATTGATTTCCACTCGCTGCGAAAGCTCGCCATATTGTATAGCAGATACGTGTATGTAAAAATAATGTTACAATTGTGGAAATTGAATAATCTTTCTATACTGTTTAGCTATACTATTTACGCTCTTTGGTTTTCAACATATTTTTTGACATATTTTATTGTCAAATATATACAATAGGAGTAAACACAAGTTTTATAACTTATATAAAGATCTCTTCAGACTTATATAAAGTTCTCTTTAGACTTAAAAGTTTTCTTAAGACTTATATAAAGTTGTCTCGAGACTCATATAAAGTTCTCTACATATTTATATAAAAATCTCTTCAAACTTTATATGAAGTTCTCTTCAGACATATATAAAGACATCTCCAGACTTATATAAAATTCTCTAATAATTTCATTATAAGTGGAAAAGACTGTAGTAATATTTGTAATTGACGTTACGATATAGCTGAAATATTGCTAAAGTTGGCGTTAAACACCAATCAATCAATCAATCATTTGTAATTGTACAAAACATTATTGATGTAATTGTTTATCTTAATACAAGTCAATACGTTACTTACCACACTGTTTTTCTAGTTTATCAGTACCTAGGTCTTGACAATCTTTCCCGCCATTACATGGTGTTGGATTGTTACAATAACGATACCTGTTAGTGATACCAGTGCAGTCGTTAGAGCAATCATCCCATGGCGTCCAGTTAGTGTATCCACCATCAACAACATCTATATAAAAATCTTACATTTTGAACTTTAAAATTGTTTGATTCTGTACATGATAAAATACTAAACAACTCTCGTGTAAATCTAACATGTATTATAAACCTAATCTAAATACACATCATGCAAACAGTATATATATACATAGTACCATATCAATAGTCTGCTCATTAATTCGGACCTCAAAATGTCTTCCCATTTGATTTGTCTTCCGAATGTTAAAGTGTTTCAGTTCACCATCGAAAATCCGAATAAAATGAAACATCGGATTAGTACGAAAACAGAGAGGACAAACTGTCAGATGTAGAATATCCACATGTTTATAGTCCCTATATAACATTATTGTTGAAAGTGGCGTTGTAAACGATAACCCTCGCCATCACCCTTATATTTTAAACGACCCTCATTTATTGACAATAACCTAAAAATGTTATATTTTCTTTGCGTACTATTTCCTTAATTTTTAGTCATATACCGTTCTGAAAGACAAAATAAAACACAAATGCATATTGTAAAAGCACAACAACCTCGTGGGAATATTAAAACTATAATAGCTAATTAAAAGTCAATGGTTGATACGAAAACTATAGCTTTATATATCATACTGTATAACATATAACATATTCTCCCATTATTACGGCGTTTTAACCCCGCTGAACCAGTGGTGGACAAATCTGTAATCCTTTAGAGGATTAAAATGGCTCGTGCCTTTCCCCGCATTTGACTCGTTTGACTCGTTTGACGGCTTTTNCTGCTCATTAATTCGGACCTCAAAATGTTTTCCCATTTGATTTGTCTTCCGAATGTTAAAGTGTTTCAGTTCACCATCGAAAATCCGAATAAAATGAAACATCGGATTAGTACGAAAACAGAGAGGACAAACTGTCAGATGTAGAATATTCACATGTTTAATTTAAACAATATTTATTTCGAAAATAATCAGACAATACAGTACATCAAACATAGTAATTACATACAGGATTCAGAAACAAGCAATTATGCTTTTATAAATCTGTCTCCTAAAATAAACATACATAGTATAATCATGACTATTATAGCATGCTCTTTAATTGACATGTTTATCGTCCCTATATAACATTGAGTTCGTTCGTTTGGTACGATATCGACAGATTTATAAAAGCATAATTGCTTGTTTCTGAATCCTGTATGTAATTACTATGTTTGATGTACTGTATTGTCTGATTATTTTCGAAATAAATATTGTTTAAATTAAACATGTGAATATTCTACATCTGACAGTTTGTCCTCTCTGTTTTCGTACTAATCCGATGTTTCATTTTATTCGGATTTTCGATGGTGAACTGAAACACTTTAACATAGTTTTCGTATCAACCATTGACTTTTAATTAGCTATTATAGTTTTGATATTCCCACGAGGTAACATCTTATGTTATTGTACACACTTATATTTTAAAACGGGGATCATCGTGGTGGTAATTGTAATATATTGTAGTTGGATTTATAACTACCAATGCAATCAGTGCCCATCACCACTATCGTTGTGAGTTCGAATCCCGACCAGGCGAGGTGTACTCAATACCACATTATGTAATTTTGTCAGGGACATGCGACAGGTCGGTGATTTTCTCCGTGTACTCCGGTTTCCTCCACCAATGAAACTGACCGCCACGATACAACAGAAATATTGTTGAAAGTGGCGTTGTAAACGATAACTCTCGCCATCACCCTTATATTTTAAACGACCCTCATTTATTGACAATAACCTAAAAATGTTATAGTTTCTTTGCGTATTATTTCCTTAATTTTTAGTCATATACCGTTCTAAAAGACAAAATAAAACACAAATGCATATTGTAAAACCACAACAACCTTGTGCGAATACCAAAACTATAATAGCTAATCAAAAGTCAATAGTTGATACGAAAACTATGACTTTATATATCATACTGTATAACATATAACATATTCTCCCATTATGACGTCGTTTTAACCCCGCTGAACCAGTGGTGGACAAATCTGTAATCATTTAGAGGATTAAAATGGCTCGTGCCTTTCCCCGCATTAAGATCAAACGCATTAATTTCAAATTTTGAAATAAAGTTCGTGGTGGTAAATAATGAGAGAAACAATTTCTCCTTCAGTTTCCCATGTGGTTTACGATGATATTTCTCCACTCTCCAGAGTTGAATTTAAAATGTTAACCACTCGCCTAACGGCTTGTGGTTAAAATTTTAAATTTAACTCTCTTGAGTGGAGAAATATCGTAACCCACGGGCAACTGAAGGAGAATCTATATTTATATTGTATATAAGGGGAATAAGGGCGTCTATTAAAATGATTATCTAATACATCGTTTGGCCTATGGAAGTGGACGTTCGTTATTCCTGATACAAATATATTCATTCTTAATTCTCATTTCTGTTTTTGAATAGTTCATAGATCGCTGGTGTACAAATGTTGTTCATTTCGTGAACTGTAAATAAAATCTGGCAGAATCTTGATAGCATTTTATATTTAATCATTGGTTCTTTGCAATCTTATTCATTGCAACAATTGAAAAATGAAAAGTGTACATGATACTGATTTCAATTTTATTTATCTGCTCGACGTAATGACATAAATATCATTTTCTTTTCTTTTCTTTTCTTTTTTTACAATGAATACAAATTAGTAAAATACTGATTGCATGAAGAGTATATGGTTGATGTTATGGTGTTTAACGCCACTTTCAACAATATTTAAGTTATATCGTGGAGGTCAGTTTTATTTGTGGAGGAAACCAGAGTACCCGGAGAAAACCACCGACCTGTCGGAAGTCATTAACAAACTTTATCACATAATATTGTATCGAGTACACCTCGCTATGAACGGGTTTTCAACACACAACGTTAGTGGTGATAGGCATTAATTGCACAAGTAGTTGTAAATCCAACTGCAATGCGATCACGAATACAATGTACGACGACCAGAAGAGTATATGAAAACGTAATGAGTCTTACATGAAATTATAAAACATGACTCAGTCTCCACTGTACTATTTATTAATTCACCGCTAGCATTCTTGAAGAGTATTTCTCTACTGTGTTCACCATTACACGTTTGGTCTAAGTGTCCTGTCAATGGTTTACAGGTGCTCCATGGCCTTATTATTAGTCTTGCATATACGATCCCTGTAATTAAAAATGTAATGTTAAACAACGTTATAGAAGCAACACAACTGACTTTAGAACGGTCCTTAAACATGTAACACATGATATCACTGACGTCATGGAAGCAACACAACAGACTTTAGAACGGTCATTAAACATGTAACACATGATATCACTGACCTACCTGATGTCTAACATTATCATGACGTTATAGAAGCAACACAACAGACTTTAGAACGTCCTTAAACATGTAACACATGATATCACTGACGTCATGGAAGCAACACAACAGACTTTAGAACGGTCATTAAACATGTAACACATGATATCACTGACGTCATGGAAGCAACACAACAAACTTTAGAACGGTCCTTAAACATGTAACACATGATATCACTGACGTCATGGAAGCAACACAACAGACTTTAGAACGGTCATTAAACATGTAACACATGATATCACTGACGTCATGGAAGTAATACAACAGACTTTAGAACGGTCATTAAACATGTAACACATGATATCACTGACCTACCTGATGTCTAACATTAGCATGACGTTATAGAAGCAACACAACAGACTTTAGAACGGTCCTTAAACATGTAACACATGATATCACTGACGTCATGGAAGTAATACAACAGACTTTAGAACGGTCCTTAAACATGCAACATATGATATGACTGACTTACCTGATGTCTAACATTATTATGACGTCATAGAAGCGACACAACAGAGCATTTATCCTTCTCGTGGGGATATTATCCCACTCTTCCAACGAGGCAGCCCTTAATTGGTCGAGAGTAGCGGGAGCATTCCGACGACCCCTTACTCTCCTGTCCATTTCGTCCCACAGATGTTCGATTGGGGACAAATCTGGACTGTACGGAGGCCAATCGAGTGGGTTAATGTTATGATTGGCGAGAAAATCTTGACAAACTCTGGCTATATGGGGCCGGGCGTTATCCTGCCGGAAAATTAGGTGATGCTGTTGCACAAATGGAACTGCAACCGGCCGGAGGATTTCATCCCTATATCTTACGCCTGTTAAATTACCGGTTATCACAATCAACGGCGAGTTTAACCCGTGAGATAAACCTCCCCAGACCATAAGCGAGCCACCCCAAACCTATCCCTCTCAAGAACGCAAGCGTCGGCGAAGCGTTCCCCACGACGTCGACGCCTCATTGGAAATTGTCTGGGGCAATGTGTCGCCAACCAAGCCATACGATG
>MJUT01044294.1:13567-26535 GCA_002080005.1 Gigantidas platifrons | reverse complement strand
TTTCTCACTTTTGAGACAGACCAGTTCCTATTTTTAGCGATGTGAGATTGTCTTATCTTGCACTAGTGCAAGACAAAAAAATCACGTGCGTTTTACCGGCAAATACATGCTGTACAGTTTATGTCAACTGCCCCCAGTTCTCCATGCTTCACCAATAAAACCACGATTCTATTACATAAGTATTTTTAAATTAATGTATGTATACTATTCTGCTAGCTAATAATTTAACTATCGTGCACCTTTCATGTTTCACGGTGTATGACTTTCAAGTCAATGTTTGTTTACTTTGAGTAAATAATAGAGTGCTCTCCCTTGTTAGTAACTAACGTACCTCCCTTTGACCAAATTCAAATATTTTTTCACAGCCACAGGTGTAGTGTTGAGTTACATTTATCATATATTTATTAAATACATTGTATTTTATTATGAAATACATTTAAAATACTGCCAAGACACGAATGCATATGAGTAAATTGAATATTTACTTCAGCAATGGAAACAAAATTTGCGGGAAAACGCTCGATCGGGAATGTAAACAAAACAATTAGGTAACAGCTGATAAAAGTGAGAAATAAAATCAAACACCGGCAAAAAGTGCAAGACAGGGAAATCTCCGACACCCTCGGGTAAGATTTCAATCGTTCGCTGACTCGGCGAGCCTCGTCAGCGAACGATTGTAATCTTACCCTCGGGTGTCGGAGATTTCCCTGTCTTGCACTTTTGCCGGTGTTAGATTCTATATGTGAAAAATCTAACTTATTATTTGAAGCGAAAGACATCTCAATTACAAAATTCTCTAAAAGTATAACCCTTTAAAACGTCAGAAAAAACGGCCCGGATATCAAAAACTATCTACCGCGTTGTGTCAAGCTAAATTACATCTGAAAAACTGAAATTGATGAATTAAATGTGGCAATGACTTTTCCTTCATTTGATTCCTTTCTGATAAAGGGGTTTTATTCCTGTGTCATAGGATATTAAACTTTAACTCTTCGGTCATTACCTGTACCGGAAGCTTAACATGGGATCATTATGTCGGGTGTCCTCGAATTTTTTCTTAATGTCAAAAGTAAGATAAACGAAAACAAAAATATAAGTATTTAATATTTAAGATTCGTGGTATTTTGATTTCAAAAATTACAATTACAAGTAAAATGCTGACATAAATTGGTAAAAAAATATTAACCATGTGTCAATTTCACCAGAGTTTCTTGGAAACGAATTCACCGGTAGTCGACAATATACAAAATTCAACGTCGGTAGATCGTTTTCTTTAGTATTTTTACCATAATATGTACATATAAGGTAGCAAGATAATTGTACTGTATGTATATGTTACAGTACAAATTGGAATCCAGTAGTATCTGGAATCCTACTAGTACAAATTGGAATTCCAATTTCTACTAGTAGAAATTGGAATTCTGATTTGTACTGGATTTAAATCAGTATAAATCAGAATTCCAATATCTACTAGGACAAATCAGGATATCCAGATTTGTACTAGGAGGATCCTGGATCCTACTAAGCTTTCAGTAGGATTCAGAATATTACTAAATTTAAAGCTTAGTACGATTTTGGATAATAATGAATTTTTACATAAAAATATGTAAAATTTGTGAAATATAGAATAAGTCTTGTGCAATGATTTAATTACAAATAGTGAGAAAAATACATTTTAATACAATTTTGGATTAAGTTTCCTATTTATTACAACATTTGGTCAAAGTTTGTTTGTGGCATTTGCTTGAGCAGGGTATCTTAGATTTGCGGCATGAACATCGCATTGTATTACATGCTCCAGCACAGTTGCATGTGGATGCCAGAATAGAAGTTTCATTTACTGTCAGGTTTTTCTGGCAAGCTTGATTGTGAGAAATTTCCAATAGTAAATTAGGGTCAATAGAATTTAATCCTGGGACTCAAACTGTTCTTAAGTCAACTAGGTCTTCATCTGAATAATAGGTTTTCAGTATTCCATCTTTTGAAAATATTTTGTAAATGGATTTGGAATCGGTTACTTTTTTTACTTCAAGAACTTTGCATGGCAATATGTTTGAGTCAGAGTTAGTTATGTCTACTTTGTGAATTCTTATACCGACAGTGTTACCAATAGAATATGCTTTTCTGATAAATTATAGTTCTGATTTCATGTCGAACACGTCTCCGTTTAGCTTCTCGCATATAGTTTATAGTAGCAGGCGAGTTAAAAAGTTATGTGACTGTCCTGTCAGGACAGCCTTTAGGAGGGGGGAGGGTGGTTAATTATTAATTAAAGATCATTGATCATTGATCATACAAGTATATTTATTTAGCTTTTACTGATTTTACCTAAGGGATATAAAACAGAAGATTTGTATTAAAAAGTGTTCGTATTTATTTTTTCATGTTTCTCCTTTTTTCAATTTTTTATTTCAGTAGGATCATGGATCCTCCTAGTACAAATCTGGATATCCTGATTTGTCCTAGTAGATATTGGAATTCTGATTTATACTGGTTTAAATCCAGTACAAATCAGAATTCCAATTTCTACTAGTAGAAATTGGAATTCCAATTTGTACTAGGAGGATTCTGGATCCTACTGGATTCCAATTTGTACTGCAACATATATATAAATACATGAAATAAATCCAGAATTAAGTCATAATATTTCCGGCAATACGTATGTTAGAAGCTTAATATATCGGGAATTTCATCACAACGTGTTTATATAGTGAAGGAAGAACGTCATATTAGAAGAACATTTTATTTTCCATAGTTTGCTTGATATTGTGATTTTTATTTTATTTTATGAAAGAACTTTGAAATATATTGTACTTACTCTAACTATACTATAGTATTTCTTGCCAAAAAATTCATTTTGAAACTTTTACATTAAATGAATCATTTTTTTTCTCTTTATTTTTATTTTATTATCATTATTTTATCATTATTAATTTATTTTAGTTTTATTTATATCAATAGAAAAGTTTTATGTTGTTCAAAGAAATGTATCACTTTTGAGAGCCTACAGTCATTTCAAACTTGCAACATGCAAGAAAGTAGCTTTACAGTATGATTCTGCTAATGTTTAGATTATTGTGAACAGATCCAAAATTGAAATAAAGAAATAAAACCAATGTGAATCAAAGATCGGAATGACTAACTCCTCAAAATCATAACGAGTGGCAACATGAATTCAACAAGAGCAGAGAGGTTGGCAAAATGAACTCTACAAAAAATCAGAAAGGTCGTTAAAATGAACTCCATTGAATAGGAAAATCAACATGAACTCCTAAGATCAGAAAGATGGACAATATGATCTCAACAGATACAACTGATGTTAGAATGTAGAAATCAATTTCATAAAGATAAGTAAAACTTTTTTGACATAAGATGTGGTTTTTTTTAGCTTACAATTTTCTATAGAAATATTTAAGTATCTATCTTACCAAATATTACACAGAACGCTATTAATTTCCACATAATTTATTAACAATCTCCACCCAAGTTTAGTATACTGTATATTAATATTAATATTTATAGCTTTTCTATCACATGGGAGGAACCATTTCTGTGTTGACACGGTTTAATGTTGTCATTTTAATTGGACAATGGGGAAGTTCCGATCAATATCTGTTGTCTAAACTATTTATCTGTCATTCCATTTAATTTTTCAATTGTATTTTGCCATGTGACAACTTTAAAAATAAGAATGACGTATTAGTTGAAAATAAAGAGAATTCATCACAGCCATGGCTTGAACATGTCTTCCACTTGTTTTGAATAGTAGAGGACAAACTGATGCTACAATTTTCAGAATAAGAACAATAAAGCCTTGTGTATAATCTACCAAATTATTTAATGTGTAGTAAAAACTTATTTAAGCCCAAAATGTAACAATTGACATCCTTACAGGATAGTCCACAAACCAGTTTACTGTAATGTTACCTGTCATACTTGTAACATATATCCATGCTGGAAAGAAGTTAATCTTTGGTATGCACACGTGAAGGTATTATTGTTGAGCATTATACACATACAAAATATTGACACTTTATCTATCAGCGAGTTGGTGTTTGATTGTTATTTAACGCCACTTATTTTTATTTTTTTTGCTATATCATTGCGAGAACAGATAATCTCTCTCGATGATGATGTCCGCTTTGTACATTGTAATAGACCAGCATGTCCCTACACTCGGACACATTCTCCTGGTTCCGAGCTAGTCAGTTTTTTTTTTTTTTGCTTACTTCTCAATGCTGTGTGCGTTGTGGTGAAGCATTAAGTACCCTGGGCTCGAACCCGTGATCTACAGTACTCGAGCTAGGCGACCAGACTAATCATTAGATCACCGATGCAGGCTTGTGTCTTTAATGTGTTTTCATTGACGTACTTGTACGTAAAGATTCTAGTCGGGCTATATACAACTTATTATTAGTCTAGTAACTTTGCAGAATCAAATCTATTTTAGCAGATTCACAATTCTTGATAACAAAACATGAAAATAATACACCTATGTTGTGGTATTTTCTGTGTTCAGTAAGTTAATGGTGAGAGATGATTGTTTGTTTGGTGATAATAGTGGAATTGTTTACCATCACTGTTTAAACCATCTTTTTTATAACATTGTTGCTTTCTGTCTATCATAGAATATATTATGCGCAGTGAGTTTTACATATACAACTTCGGAGTAACATGAACTACTTAACCTTATTATATTTTAGGGCTGTTTTAGAAGTACACAACACCCTTGTTATTGCTGTCTTATGTCATTGGGTTATATTTTATTGATTTATATTGTTTATTATTTGACTTATGTTGTTATTTTAATTATAACTTTGCGATTATTTGATACAAACCGGATATTTGGATGTTAGTTATTCAAACAAATGTTAATTGGACCAAGGGTTGATGACTATGTCAATAATTAGCCAGATATATATATATATATCTAAGCCGTCAATTATACCATGGAAATAATTAAAAAGCATTATCATGCATGACGAGGGTAAAAATACAATGACGACATTTTTTATTTGATAGGTATATATATATAATTATATAATTATATTAGTACACCCAGTTCGAACGAATATAGGGGACCGGGTGGCTCAATGAGTTAGGTCTATGGATCTAACAACTCATACAAGCCTATCATCAATACGGCGTGGGTTCGCGCCCGGCTTTGTAAATTACAAAAAGGGTGCACTCGACACGCAGCCGCAAGTGATAAAGTTTACCAGTTGCTTGCCTATAGTAGATGGTTCTCTCCGGGTACTCCGGCTTCCTCCACCACTAAAACTGATCGCCATGATATAGCTGAAATATTGTTGAAATGGCGTTAAAACACCAAAACTCATTTAAATCAAATCGAACGAATATGAATTGATTATATATTTAAATGTGTAATCCTCTTGTTCATGAGCATATTAAATATACAAAACATCTTTCTGATATCGTCAGATGCAGTAATCATTATAGATATAAAATATATAATAAATCTTCCTTCATTGGCACGAATATCATGGATGTTCACCGCTCTTCTCCATACTTAATTTCTTTCCGTATTTAACGACCAGAAGTCGTAATGTTTTCTTATTGCACAGTTCCTCTAACTCGGCTTCTCAAAATTAAATAAAGATAGAAAATTGGATAAACCTCCCAATATAAAGATGTCTTCTGTCACTAAGCAATTGGCGATTCGGAGAATAATTGTATCCCATCTATCGCCAAATGAATTTGAAGTAAAGGATACTAGTTAACTCAAAAGTATGTTTCTAACATTAGAGGAAAATACAAACAAACAAACAAACAAACAAACAAAAACTCTACGACTAACGTAATGATTACACTCTTCCAATAATCAACTTCCCATTAGCAATATTTACCAGCACCAGCATATGGTGTTTACATTTTAAAACACATACGTTATTCATATGTAGTTACCACACTTTCTAGAAATGTTTCCCTAGAAGTTCTGAAAAAGTGTTGTTACTTTTTGTAATCTGTTGTTAATGATACTTATCAAAATATATAATATATAAGGAAGGTTTCACACAAATGTAAATTGTAATAATTTTTAGATGGAATGGGAACAAAGTATTGTTTGAACTTGGATACATTTGATTGAATGAATATAATGTACTATTCTTACTAAATATAAAACTACTGTATTACGATACATACCAAATACTATAGATATATTCCTTATAGATGGTGTAATAGTTAGCGTGCTGGTCGCGAGTGCAGTAGATCGTGGGTTAAAAACCCCGGTTGAGTCAAACCAAAATATATAAAATTGGTAATTGCTGCTTCTTTACTAGGTAGGCAGCATTGAGGAGCAGGAACAAATATTGGTTATCTCTTAATCAGGATAATATTATCCGAGTGAGCGGCATTTCTACCCGTGGACTGTTGTTTCAATGAGGTAGCGCTACAAGCATCCAACTAAGCTTGTTGGACTAGTACAAAGTAAACATCATCATCATCATCATCATCATCATCATCATGTCATCATCATCATCATCATCATCATCATCATCATCTCATCAAAATATAGCTAGTATTCGCCAAAATCACTCGCTCATTCGCTATAACTACAATTCCTCTTTTATAGATATAATAGTTTACAAGGCCATCAATTTGATAAATTAATTATGTTTCATTCATCGATCAACAATTTTTCCTAACTCTCCAACCTGAAGTCTAACTAGTTAGGCTAAGTTATCGTTCTTTTCCCACTTTTCTACCGAATAGGAACGTTTACCTTTTTCCGAACATTTCTACTACAATTGACTTCTTTCCTGGAATAACTGCATGTCAGGTCACCTGACTTGCCTCAATTGTTCTCTTAATGGGTGGGTCTGCCAGATATGTTGTTGCTTTCTTTCACAATAACTTGATTCAGTTGCTACAAATCAAATTGGACTGAAGCAATAGAAATACAAATAATTAAAACGTAGATATCTAATTTAGTGCGCACGGCACGTTTCTGGAATGACATCGTTGTTATGTGGACATCTATTATGCTCGCGTCACACTGTCCCGAAATTGACACCAGATGGACACACGATAAATGAAATGTTCAAATTCGGCTCTGATCGTAAAACCAAAGGGCCATTTGCGAGAGAATCTTAAGCCATCGTATGACCGCCGGTGGAGTTTCTCAGGCTCCGACAGCAGCTTCAAGAGCGGTGGCAAAATATTTGCCGTAGGACCTTGCAAAGGTTCCTTTTCGTGTTTAATTCGTGTGTCCATTTTGCCCTTCGTAAGGTCATCGTGAGGACATCTTGTCAAATCGTGTCATCTTCGTCTTTGCTTCGTGTGATCATCGATGCCATCGGGAATTTTTCGCCTCACGAAGACAATACGAAGGAAACAAGAAGCTGCCCGATTGTCTTAGTAAGGCAACACGACTACGTGAAGACCTCGCAATGCCGTCGTGTAGCCATCGTATTATAGTACGATGACATCGAGATGGGACCACGGTGTCGGCGAAGACAGCCGAATTTGGGAACCTCAAGCGTTTCCCATGTGTCATGGTAACGTGGAAATATAAAAGGCCAGCCTCAGAGTATCTTCCTCAGTCAGTCCTGAGCAACTCTACTGAGCAGAGGCGTGTGTAACTCCCATAATCACAATTCAGTTCCTACAGAATGGCATACTTTAATGATGAGACAACCAGGAAAAAGAAGGCAGCAGCATTGCTTCATTTGATGCACCTCAGAGAACATGATGAGCAACTCTTACAGGCCCAGCACCTCCTCTTACAGGTAAAAATTGTCTTATTTCACTTTCTCATTTCTTGCTATTTGCCTTTCTAGCATTCGACAATGTACTTGTTTTGCTGTTTATTTTCCAGGGCAGGGGCATACCGAGGCGAAGGAGGAAACCGAGGTCTATGTTGGTCAGGAAATGGCTGTCTGACAAAAAAAGAGAACGCTATGGCCACTATAGCACTCTACTAAATGAGCTGAGGACAGAAGATGAGAAGGCATTCTACAACTACAATGTACACAAGACTTCCTAGAGGTTTCTACGATGAGGTCCTGCGAAGGGTAGAGGGGAGAATAGAGAAGAAGGACACAGGGAGGGTGGGGGAAGCTGACTTATCTGAAAAAATCCCAAACGGAAAAAAAATTAAGTACATGCAGAACAATAATGTATGGGAATATATAGCAAAATCAATAACCCCTCTTGCCCCCCCCCCCCCCCATCCATACCAAAAATAAGTTATAAATATTTACCTTCGTCAATCGAGGATTCGGGCTGTCTGTTACGAGGAGGAGGGGAGAAGGTGAATCCTGCCGAGACTCTTGGAACTGCTGAGGAGACCGCTGAGGAGACCTGGAACCCTCTGGGGACCGCTCTGGAGTTTTACTTGTACAAGGACTGACATCTTTCTTGGATTTCCTCCCCCTTCTCTCTCTGGTTGGAGACTCAGAGCTGTCTTCTTGGACCTCTAAATCCTCAGTTTCCTCTGCTTTCCTTTTTTGAGTTCTGTATTTACCAGCCAGCTTCTTCTTCCCTCTGCCTCTCCCTGCCTTGTGTGGTATGTTAAAGTTGAACTAAATCTGAAATAAAGTGGAAATGTACTATGTGTTCTGCTCCCAATAATATCCGATCAGCAGCTGAATTTCCCACGGACGGCCGAAGGTTTCATACCATCGGGAGGTCGCGTGACGCCTTCGTGATATAGTTCGAACGCATCGTACTCTCAATACGACGTCGTGTAGCCTTCGTGTGTCCTGCGGATATAAACTACTATACAAATTCACATCTTCGTGTTGCCTTCGTGTGTGATTCGGGTGCCATCGTGTGACCTTCTGTAGGCATCGTACTTGCTTCCGCTGTTCATTGGCTGTTGACCAAGTTCGGGGCCATCTTCGTGCGAAATTCAAAATTCCATATTCGTATGGCCATCTGGTGTCAATTTCGGAACAGTGTGACGCCAGCATATACGGACATCACAACATGGAACTCAAAACCAAAACACCAAAAAAAAAAATCAAAAGATGAGCAACACGGACGCCACCAAAAAACCTGGGTGAACTCGCGAATGGTTTATGTCAAGTATTTCAAAAATGTAATTTTTATATTTTTATTAATATTACAGATATAAAAGATGTGATTCATTGTCTAGACTGTTACATATTTTACATTATCTTTGATCTGTTGTGTAGTTTGAGTTATCTTCCAGTTTCTATTAACAGTTGATTGTCACTTATTCTAAACTATTCTTTCTAGTTTCTGCATTAGGATGAGATTAATAATATTTCATATTATTATTTTTTGTTTCAAGAACATAAAAAGCAATTTTGAGCTATGCGCTGGTATAGGTTTAAATAAGGTTTCAAATAAGTTGCAAGCACCTTTAACAGATGTCTAAATTTTGTTGTATAACATTTTGCATAGCGAATGAAAGTTTCTTTACTTTATTTTTTTTTATTTGCAAGATCGTTAGGGCAATTTTAAATTCAAGTTGGTAGACTTTGACTCTGATACGCTAAAACAATTCTTACTTCTTTTCATGAACTACTGTTCTATGAAATCATTTACAAACTTGTAGCTGTTCCACGTACAGATGTTGTTTTCACATGTAAGGTTGTTATATTTGTAAGTCAGATGGAATTCAAACAGTACATGGAATATATATATATATATATATATATTATACGTGATTTATATAACATTATGATTCTGGTGATTGTTCTCCTCTCTGATAATGTTGGCCAGTTCAGTGTATTAATCCGTGATTTATAGAACATTATGATTCTGGTGATTGTTCTCCTCTCTGATAATGTTGGCCAGTTCAGTGTATTAATCCGTGATTTATAGAACATTATGATTCTGGTGATTGTTCTCCTCTCTGATAATGTTGGCCAGTTCAATGTATTAATCATGTATGTGACACTGTTGGTCTTATGGTAGTGGTTACAACAGATATATCTGGCAGATTGCCCATTGGACTATCTTAATTTTATTGTTATATTCAAAAGTGTGAGGGTCCAAAACTGAGCACGAATGTTCTAATGATTGCTCTCAAATACTTTAATTGTTTGGTTTTCCAATCTTTTGACTTCGAGTGTATTTGTTGAAGAGCATCCCAGAAACGACTCGTTCCAGCTAAATTTGATATACACCCACACCTTTATTACTACCATTGAATAAGGGTAATAACAAAATTACCGAACTCCGAACAATCTTCCAAAGGGAAAGTCAAAACTCATAAGTATATAAACAGACAAAACCAGTCAACAACAACCTGAAAACTGTGAAAACCGTAATGACCCTGACTTGGTACAGGCAATTCCAAAGAAATGGTGGGTTGAATCAGATTTCAAGGCGCCAAACCCCCCGCTTTCATTGATACATCTGGTGGATATCATCATCCCAGTTGTCAGTATTTCGGCACTAACATGGTATATAAGATATATTTATTGTTGAACTTACAGTTCCTAGTTAATGTAATTATTATTAAAGCTAAGACTCAGGCATAAGTAACCATAGCCCATGTTGGTGATCCTGTAAAGACCATTTTTCATGTTCCCAAAGTCATTTTATTTTGCTGATGTGACAAATATTTTGGGAAGTTATTTATATATACTAAGAATACAACTCATCCCAGGACTGTACAGTGAGGGACACCTGAGGTATCACGTTCTGTGTTTGATGACTCTCCATCCAAAACTACTCATTGGATCTGAAAGAAAGCATTATAGTGAGATAAAAAATGTAGCATTATGGCAGAGATATAAATTATTATGTCGAAACAAGACATATAGTATAAAGGTGAATCAAGACATGTAGTATTGTGGTGAACAATAACATATAGCTTTATGGTGTAACAAGAACGGTAGTATTTTGTGTGAGAAAAGACATGTAGAATTATGGTAAACCAAGACATGTAGTATTACGGTAAAACAAGACATGTGGGATTATGGTGAACCAAGCCATGAGGTATTATGGTGAACCAAGACATATGGTATTATGGTGAAACAAGACATGTGGTTTTATGGTGAAGCAAGACATGTAGATCTATTGTGAGCGAGGACAAGTAGTATTATGGTGAGGCAAGACTGGCAGCTTTATGGTGAAGCAAATTACACAGTATTATGGTGAAGCAAAACATGTAGTTATATAGTGAACCCAGACATGTAGTTATATAGTGAACCCAGACATGTAGTTTTATAGTGAATCAAGATATGTAGTTATATAGTGAAACAAGACATGTAGCTATATAGTGAACCAAGACATGTAATTATATAGTGAACCCAGACATGTAGCTATATAGTGAACCCAGACATGTAGTTATAAAGTGAACCAAGACATGTAGTTATATAGTGAACCAAGACATGTAGTTATATAGTGAACCAAGACATGTAGCTGTATAGTGAACCAAGACATGTAGCTATATAGTGAACCAAAATATGTAGTTATATAGTGAACCAAGACATGTAGCTATTTAGTGAACCCAGACATGTAGTTATATAGTGAACCAAGACATGTAGTTATATAGTGAACCAAGACATGTAGTTATATAGTGAACCAAGACATGTATTTATATAGTGAACCCAGACATGTAGTTATATAGTGAACCAAGACATGTAGTTATATAGTGAACCAAGACATGTAGCTGTATGGTGAAGCAAAACATGTAGTTATATAGTGAACCAAGACATGTAGCTATATAGTGAATCAAGACATGTAGTTATATAGTGAACCAAAACATGTAGTTATATAGTGAACCCAGACATGTAGTTATATAGTGAACCAAGACATGTAGCTATATAGTGAACCAAGACATGTAGTTATATAGTGAACCAAGACATGTAGCTGTATGGTGAAGCAAAACATGTCGTTATATAGTGAACCCAGACATGTAGTTATATAGTGAACCCAGACATGTAGTTATATAGTGAACCAAGACATGTAGCTATATAGTGAACCAAGACATGTAGTTATATAGTGAACCAAGACATGTAGCTGTATGGTGAAGCAAAACATGTAGTTATATAGTGAACCCAGACATGTAGCTATATAGTGAACCCAGACATGTAGTTATATAGTGAACCAAGACATGTAGCTATATAGTGAACCAAGACATGTAGTTATATAGTGAAACAAGACATGTAGCTGTATGGTGAAGCAAAACATGTAGTTATATAGTGAACCAAGACATGTAGCTATATAGTGACCCAAGACAAGTAATTATATAGTGAACCCAGACATGTAGCTATATAGTGAACCAAGACATGTAACTATATAGTGAACCCAGACATGTAGTTATATAGTGAACCAAGACATGTAATTATATAGTGAACCCAGACATGTAGTTATATAGTGAACCAAGACATGTAGCTATATAGTGAACCCAGACATATAGCTTTATGGTGAAGCAAAACATGCAGCTTTATGGTGAACCAAAACATGTAGTATTGTGGTGAACCAAGACATGTAGTTATATAGTGAACCAAGACACGTAGTTATATAGTTAACCAAGACATGTAGTTATATAGTGAACCCAGACATGTAGCTTTATGGTGAACCAAGACATGCAGTTATATAATGAACCCAGACATGTAGTTATATAGTGAACCCAGACATGTAGCTTTATGGTGAACCAAGACATGCAGTTATATAATGAACCCAGACATGTAGCTATATAGTGAACCACGACATGTAGTTATATAGTGAACCCAGACATGTAGCTTTATGGTGAACCAAAACATGTAGTTATATAGTGAACCAAGACATGTAGTTATATAGTGAACCCAGACATGTAGCTTTATGGTGAACCAAGACATGTAGTTATATAGTGAACCCAGACATGTAGCTTTATGGTGAACCAAAACATGTAGTTATATAGTGAACCAAGACATGTAGTTATATAGTGAACCAAGACATGTAGCTATATAGTGAACCCAGACATGTAGCTATATAGTGAACCCATACATGTAGTTATATAGTGAACCAAGACATGTAGTTAT
>MJUT01044293.1:97155-111140 GCA_002080005.1 Gigantidas platifrons | reverse complement strand
CAAATCTACTTCACAATTTCCTTTCAACCAAAAACTACTTAAACAAAAATGTGCCTTACTATACATTTAGCATGTTACCGTAAACCATTTGAGGGAAGAAATATGTTTTGTCTATCTTATTTTTGTCTTTAAGTATTTGCTAATGGTAAAATTGTGGATTTGTTCATTTACTACAATTCCCTTTCAACCAACAACTACTTAATACATGTATGCCCTGTTATATAGATATAGCATGTTACAGTAACTCATTTGAAGGGGAAAATATATTTTTATGTACATGTGTATTTCATTTTCATCGTGTATTAAGTATTTGCTAATGGTAAAATTGCCGATGTGTTGACTGTTCATTTTTTTTTCTCAAACTGACAGTGCGTGGTAGCACATATACAAAGAAATCTAACAATTATTACAATTTCCTTTCAATCAAGCGCCACGATATATCTGAAATAAGACTACAGTTTGCGTTAAACACAAATCAATCAATCAATCAATCAATCAATCAATCAATCAATCAATCAATCAATCAATCAATCAATCAATCAATCAATCAATCACTACTTAACACATGTTTGCCCTATTATATAGGTATAGCAAGCAACATACAGTGCAAGTCATTTGACGAGGGAAATATATTTGTGTCTATCTTATTTTATAATCAAACAAAATATTTCTTCATGGAGCTCATGGAGTTCATGTTATCTTATTTTAAGTATACAATGTTTAATAAAATTGGCGATTTTATTATGGTGTCAATGTGTTCGTTTAATGCCTTATATTTGGGCCATGCAGATCGTAGTTTGTGAAACTTTCTGACCCCATTCCCCACTAATGAAGAAAACCCATAGCTAAAAAAACAATATAATTATTGTCAAACCTTAGCCTCATACAAATATTTTCTATATTCTTCTACAATACACTAATATTGTATATGTATACAGGACATTGTATTTTTTACACCTCACCCCTCCCCCAAAAAAAGGGGGGGTATATTTTAATTGGTATGTTGTTATGTTATATCTTCATAATCTGTACAGTGGCAGGAAAGATATAAACAAATAAAATAAACATGGTTACATATATCCTTCTTAAAGGCACACAGGCCGTTATTTTAATAAAAAAAATGTTTCCCAATATAAGACCTAAACTTTGATTTAAAAAACCATAAAGCTATATTGCAGTTGAAATTGTTCATAATATCATACGTAAATAGCCCAGAACGAAGGAAATACGTCGCTGTTTGATTTTCTTCCATCCAGGAAAGAATTCAATGTTGACCCACCCAATGCTAAACATTCGGATTCTTTTCACTAATTACGACATTATCAGAGTTCTTGAAATTTTTTTGGTTGTGTCAGACATTCGGACTGACAACCTTCAAGATTTTGTCAGTCCGAACAAACTTTTGTCAGTCCGAACATTTATAAATAAAATATTATATTAACTTGTTTTTAGCCTTGTGTTTTTTGCATGATTTCACTAGTATTTATGCATTTATTCAGATTCAATTAATAATAACATCATTTGACCATCTAACAAGATAGTTTAGTTGCCCATTACCTACGCTCATTTCTTAACCATGGCCTCTTATCTTTCCATGATTCGAGGAAAAGACGTTTGCGTGTTTCCTCGTATTTCCTTTTTTTTTATCGACGTGTGGCAATGGGTCAACCTTTCTTTTAACCCCCGTCTTCGCATCCGTATGAAACTGTATTGGCCATGCGGCCATCTTGTCAAAATGTCAGTGGGATTGCGTTATATTACATCATGAGTTATTTTACATCTGGTTTACATTAATTATNGATCGCATATCTATCGGACATCCGGACCGACAGAGGGACTGAATTTATCGGACATTTAGATTTTTTATCGGCAAAACCGACAAAACCGACACTTTTCAATAACTCTGCATTATAACAGATTTTTTAAACCTGGCTTTTTGTTCAGAATATTTTATTAGTACATTGTATAAAACATTGAATATTGGCAACTTTTAATATAAACAAAAAATTCAATTCTGACAGCCTGTGTGCCTTTGAAGGAAAAATGATTGAATAATTGTTGTTTACCGCCAAATGAACAATTTTTCAACCATACCAGGGCGAGAACAAGATACATTCGATGAGATGATGATGAGATATTTTGGCAAAATTTGAAAAAAATAAATACTGATCAGTGATTAGGATTAAATTTTTAATAATGGGACATTTTCTATTGACATTCAGAATTTCAATGGGCCATTCTTTAACATTCTTTGTAAATATTTCTGATTTCAATGGGACATTTTCAGATGGAATGTGATAAATGGCGCATGGCCCCCTCTAATCCCAATCACTGACTGATCTATCAAGTAAAACAATCTACTTTTTAATTCTTGTGCCTACAAAAACTGCCTCGACTGGATAAAAAAGCGCCCCCTCCCTCTTCCGCAAAAAAAAACCAAAACAAAACAAAACAAAAACAAAAAGATAGGACAAATCCAAACACTAATACAATGGACAACAATACAAAGAAATATCACAATATAGAGATGGGAGCTGCTGGAATTTGTTAATTAGCAAATATCACACAAGTTTGATAATACCCAGAATTACTGAGGGGTGAACTATAATGGAAGAAAAAGAAGAAGAAGAAGAAGAAGAAGAAATTTACCGGACACGCACGCTCATTAATGTCTCGTCTCTAGGGGCGACGTGTAATGTATATTTCAGTCACCACAATTAGCAAATGCTCCTTATAGAGGGATTGTGCCCCCATGTGAGATGCTAAGTGGATCATATTTCTCTAACATCTCTATGCCCCCCCCGGCGGTAGTGTATACAAGTGGTATTACGGTTTTTGTGTATAATTGATAAAATTATGAAAAGAAAGCTTAAAACAGGGATGGTCAACAATTCCACCAATATCAACAAAATGAACAATCACCTCGATGATTACATGTATACTAGTATATCTTTATTCTCATCACCAAATGGCATAGGTACAGAGAAGACATAGACACAACTATATACAATATGTACAATATATATACAATATTAGAACACAGGAAAACAGTTAGCCAGGAGGACACACCCTTTCATTTATGATCCGTATAAATTTACATAAGTTAGTCAGATTCAATCTATTTCTTGACCATAATCCCCAAGAAGTTAATAATATTTGGTCTTTTTGTAAATCTCTTCTTGATAGAAATATCTCTATATTGCTTAAAATATGGACAATTTAAAATATAATGGAATTCATCACCAATTTCCTCTAAATTACATAAGTTACATTTTCTATTTTCTCCCGGTATTTTATTCCATCTTCCATGTTTATTAAAGAAATGTTTATACCTGTTGGTGTATCCCCATATTGTTAGTGTCACATTTTCTTTGTCTCAAAGACGGCTTCTTAATAAAGGTTTGGCAGTACATACATACCTGTTGGTGTATCCCCATATCTTTAGTGTTACAAAGCCAGCTGAAGACAAACGGTATAAAGGCGTCATTTACAAGGGAAACCATAACTGGTCCCTGTGGAATAGTCTTAGCAGCATCAATTATCCTGTTAAGATCATCGTCATCGTATGTTTTTGTCTTAGAATCATCTTTTTCAATCATTTGTTGTTTTTGGTCTGTTTGATCTTTGGATACAATAGTCTGGCTAAATTCTATTGGGCAATAGTCGCATTCGAACGCCTTGAATATTGTCATGGCAATGAGGAAGGCCACTATAAATATCCAGATTGATTTGTTATATCTCATCTTTCTTCTGCTTTCTGAAATACATAAATATTATTATTATTATTATTATTATTATTATTATTGTTATTGTTATTATTATTATTATTATTATTATTATTATTGTGATATGTAGATGTGTGTATGCATGAGTAAGTGATTGTTGTTTAATGCCAAATGCGCATTTTTATCACTTGCATATCACGACAAGAACATTCGATGAGGTGATAATGAAGTCCGCTTTGTACTAGACCATCATGCTTAGTTGGATTTTTATAGTGCTAGTTCACTGAAACAACAGTCCGCTGGTAGACATGTCGCTCTACTCGACACAGTATCCCGATTCCAAGCCAATCAGTCTTTGCTCTTACTCCTTAAATAGAGGCTCAGTGGGCTGAGCCTGTGTCGCTCACCTTTCATTCTGCTTTGAGGAAACTTAATACAAAACCTTTCATAGGTGCTTTCCACCAAGTTTCGGTTCATTTGGCTAAGCAGTTATAGAGAAGAAGATTTTTAGAAATTGGCCAATCAGAAACAAGAATGGCCTGTGGTGGCCATGGTTATTAACGGATGGGAACTAAATGCGCAATCTTTATAGATAACCTCCCAAGGATGCTTTCTACCAAGGTTTGATTCATTTGGCAAAACGGTTTCAGAAGAGAAGTTTTTTTTTTAGAAATCAACCAATCAGAAACAAGAATTGCCTGTGGCGACATTTTTATTAACAGATCGTAAGTAAATTAACAATCTTTATAAAGGACCTTCCAAGGATGCTTCCTACCAAGTTTCGATTCATTTGGCTGAGCGGTTTTAGATGAGACATTTTTTTTTAAATCAACCAATTAGAAACAAGAATTTCCTGTGGCGGCCATGTTTGCTAACGAATTGGAAATAAAATAGCAGTCTTTATAGAGGACCTTCCAAGGATGCTTCCTACCAAATTTCGATTCATTTGGCCAATCGGTTACAGAGGAGGAGATTCTTTAGAAATCAACCAATCAGAAACAAGAATTGCATGTGACGGCCATGTTTATTAACGAATTGAGACGAAATAAGCAATCTTTATAGAGGACCTACCATAGATGTTTCCTACCATGTTTTGGTTCATTTGGCAAAGCGGTTTCAGAGGAGAATTTTTTTTTTTAAATCGGCCATTCAGAAACAAGAATCGCCTATGGCGGCCATGTTTGTAAATGGATCGGAACTAAATGAGCAATCGTTATAGAGGACCTTCCAAGGATGCTTCCTACCAAGTTTCGGTTCATTTGGCCAATCGGTTACAGAGGAGAAGATTCTTTAGAAATCAACCAATCAGAAACAAGAATTGTTTGTGACGGCCATGTTTGTTAGCAAATCGGGACGAAATAAGCAATCTTTATAGATGACCTACCATAGACGTTTCCTACCATGTTTCGGTTCATTTGCTTAAGCGGTTTCAGATGAGACGATTTTTTAGAAATCAACCAATCAGAAGCAAGAATTGTCTGTGGTGGCCATGTTTGTTAACGGATCGGAACTAAATGAGCAATGTTTATAAAGGACCCTCCAAGGATGCTTCCTACCAAGTTTCGCTTCATTTGGCCAAGCGGTTGCAGTGGAGAAGATTTAAAAAAACTAACCAATAAGAAACGAGAATTGCCTGTGGCGGCCATGTTTGTCAACGGATCAGGACGAAATGAGTAATCGTTATAGAGGACATGCCATAGATGCTTCCCACCAAGTTTCGATTCATTTGGCAAAGCGGTTTTAGAGGAGAAGATTAAAAAAAAAATTGCCAATCAAAAACAAGAATTGCCTATGGCGGCCAATATTTGTTAATGGATCGGGACAAAATGAGCATTCTTTAGAGAGGACCTTCCATAGATGCTTCCTACCAAGCTTCACTTCATTTGGCTGAGGGATTTCAGAGGAGAAGATTAAAATGTGAAAAGTTAGCAGACGACAGACGAAATGCGACGGATGACAGACGACGGACGACGGACGCCAAATGATCGCAGAAGCTCACATTGCCTTTGGCAAGGTGAGCTAAAAATGTGTGCTTCGCGGAGAAGCAGCAAATACAAATTCTATTGCAATTATAATGTAACGCGTATTTTCATTGGCTGTCGAGAGCCGTCAAATCTGCAGTTGACAGGCCTGAAGGAATGCTATATGCCTATGCCGAATGCACTTGTTTGTAAAAAATATGGCTGACCCATATATTTCCGACTATGAATTTGACGCTGACGGCCTACGTAGGAGATAACTGTATTGTATTTGAAAATTTCACGGCATCAATTGGAGGTTTGATGGTCGCAAATTGAGTTTACTAACCGTTCAAATGCAATGCTGAGCATAAAAATGTATTTTTGCATATCCCTCGGCCTAAAAACCACAAAAATTAAAATTCCGGGAAATACTGTTGAACGACTTTGGCACATAAACAACGTCATTTTTACGTGACGTCATATGAAGACTTCCAGTTTAAAATGTAAAGATCAGACGTTATTTGGCTTCGTGTACGCTTCAATTTAGATAAAATTTAACTAAAATAAGTTTTTAAGGTAGGCATTTTAATTATTTTTGTGTATTGTTGTACATATGACATGTAGGATTTCACGTTTTCATGATGGCGGATAACCAACTACATTACTATTTTTTTAGCGGAAGGAATTTGAAAAGTGTATGTATTTCGTCATTTATTTGTATGTTTTCAAACTAGTGTGTAAATGTTGGGAGAATTTCATAAGAATAGGAATAACAGTACTGTATTTGAAGAGTTGTCGGTGTCAATTGTTGATTTGACGGTCGCAAATATATGTTTTACTGGCTCCGCTTCGCGTCGCCAGTAAAAAAGCATTTGCGACCGTCAAATCCACAATTGACACCTCCAACTCTTCAAATACAGTACTGCTATTCCTTAATTTTATAGTCTTTGGTTTGACCCGACCGGGGCTTGAATATACGATCTACCGGACTCGCGGCGATTATGTTAACGCATGCATAATGTATGAAATTCTTACTATTGGAGCTGGATTGATATGATAATCAAGTAAACAAAGTGTTTTGTTTGTAAATATATTTTACGATCTTATCAGTCAGTCGGTTGCGACAACTCCAGGTTCTATTTATGAAATAAATCATGGATGCCAGAATGTGTTGGGAGTTTTAACATGGATTGGCGGATATTAAAATTTAGTATTTTATCCCGAGCCAGAAGCGAGGGATAAAATTTATTCTAATGCAATTATAATTTAACGCGTATTTTCATTGGCTATCGAGGGCAGTCAAATCTGCAGTTGACAGGCCTAAAGGAATGGTATATTCCTATGCCGAATGCACTGGTTAATATGGCTGACCCAGATATTTCCGACTATGAATTTGACGTTGACGACCTATTTAGGAGATAACTGTATTGTATTTGAAAATTTCACGGCATCAATTGGAGATTTGATTATCGCAAATCGAGTTTACTGTCCATTCTAATGTAATACTGAACATAAAAATGTATTCCTGCATATCACTGGGTCTAAAAATCACAAAAATTTTAAATTCCGGGAAATATTGTTGAACGACTTTGGCACATAAACAACGTGACATCATATACAGACTTTCATTTTAAAATGTAAAGATCAGACGTTATTTGGCTTCGTGTACGCTTCAATTTAGATAGAATTTAACTAAAATGAGTTTTCAAGGTAGGCAATTTAATTATTTTTGTGAATTGTTGTACATATGACATGTAGGATTTCACGTTTTCAAGATGGCGGATCCTTAAACAACTACGTTACTATTTTTTTAGCGGAAGGAATTTGAAAAGTGCATATATTTCGTCATTTATTTGTATTTTTTCAAACTAGTGTGTACACGTTGGGACAATTTTATAAGAATAGGAATAACAGTACTGCATTTGAAGAGTTGTCATCATCATCATCTTTATTTTCAATAACCATATAATACAACCGTACAGAGAAGACATACATATACAATAACAAATACAAATACAAAATAGATATAAACATATATACAGTATATACAACAGAAACATGGGTGTAAGACAGCCTAGAAAGCAAAAGATTTATTTATATTTCGTATAAGTTTACATAATTTTTCAAAATTTTGTTTTTGATAAGCACTCATGATTTATTTGAATTTAAGAATATTTGGTCTTTCTCGTAAATTTGTAATAATGAACCTATTTCTAAAGCTTAAAAAATGTTCACATTCCATTATGTAATGGTATTCATCTCCAATAGTTATAGTGTCACATTTTGTACATATTCTATTGATACGGTCAATATTATTCCACCGACCAGTTTCTATAGGTAATTTATGGTTGGTAGTTCTGAATTTGCATAGGGTATAAATATCTTTGTCTTCTGAAATTCTAAAGTAGTTTTCAAATTCGAAATTTTCTTTAAATATTCTATAATGCAATGCTTTTGGAGAGTGTTCTATTTGGGAGTACCAGTCCTGTTTAAATTGATCATGCAGGCGTAATTTGATACTAGAAATTAACCAATTAGAATTTGGAATATTTTGATTTATCTAGATATTAGAGTAGCCTGTTTCATCGAAAAGTTCTTTTAAATATTTAATCCAGACGAAGTGAACATTTTCGTCAATAGAAAGCGTGTATAAAAGCTTATATGATAAGTACGAGAGTTTTGTTTCTTTCCCCAATATAAGTCTGACCCAAAATGACACCATCCCTACTTTTATATCAATTTCGATAGGAAATCGTCTCAGTTCCCCATAAATCATATAATTTGGTGTCGATGATTTTAATTTCAATAGTAACTTACAAAATCTTAATTGTATTTTTTCTAGACAATAAATATTTTTGCTAAATCCCCAAATTTCTGACCCATAAAGAAGTATAGGTTTAACCATTTTATCAAATAGTTCGAGTTGACACTCAACAGATAAGTTATGAGTGCGTCCTCTTTTTAAAACTTCATACATAGCCTGTTTTGCCTTTTCTGCTTGCTTTGTGATTGCTTTATTGAAATTACCAGTTCTGTTTAAAAGTATTCCGAGGTAATTAAATTCGTTTACAATTTCTATTTCAGATCCATTTAATGAAAAAATGTATATCTTCAAGAGGCCGTCCCCTAGAAAAAATGAAAATTTTTGTTTTTTCTACATTTACTTTTAGTTTCCATTTTGACAGTATTCTCCAAAAACGTTCAATTGAGCTTGTAGATCTTAGCGTGATTCAGCCATAATAACAGTATCATCTGCATACAATAGAACGAAAAGTATCAAATAAATATTAAAATTTTCTTCAATTTTTTCTGAAATTGTTTTAAGACCTGGTAGGTTTTCCTTTTCCATGAAGCTTTGTATATCGTTTAAGAACAATGCAAACAGAAAAGGGAACATATTTACACCTTGTCTCACTCCCATATCACAAGAAAAGTAATCTGATTTACAATTATTATAATTTATACAAGATTTAACATCATTATACATGTTTAAAATAACATTGTACATTTTCCCGTTTATATTATTTAATAGAAGTTTATACCACAGTGCTTCTCTCCAGACAGTGTCAAACACCTTCTCAAAGTGGACAAAAGTGCAAAATCATTTCTTTTTTTTTATTCTTTAAAATTTCGAAAAATGAAAATAATGTAAAAATACTGTCTGTAGTCGAGTATGATTTCCTAAATCCGAATTGGTTTTCCTCTAACAAAAAAAACTTCTTCTGAGAACACCCGTAGTCTTCCATTTAAAATGGCTGTAAACAGTTTGCCAAGACAGCTAAGAATTGTAATTGGACGGAAGTTTTTGGGATCTAAAGGATTCCCTTTATTCTTATATATCGGTTTAATACTCCCTATCAGCCAAATATCTGGTAAACAACCTGTTTCAAAAATTAAATTAAAAATCTTCTCGTAAATTGGTAAGAACAGGCCCGATGTTGTTTTAATATATTCGTTTATTATGAGATCTTCCCCACTAGTTTTATTGTTATTTAGTTTTTTGATACAACAAAGTATTTCTTCCTGTGAAATAAAAGTATTGATACCCTCATTTAACCATTCAAAATTTACATTATCCAAAAGTTGATTATTATTTTTATTTAATACAAATAATGCTTGAATAGAAGTAGAAGTAAATTGCATTTGTTTACAAAACAACATATGTCACATGACTCACAATGCTTCTGGTTAAAAATAGTCACAATTTTTGGTTGAAAGGTTAATGATATGCATATGTATATAAACACCTGTAATATCACTCATAGTCCAAATAACTCCAGGAAGCTATAATTTTCATTAACAATTTTTAGATCAGCTTCCTCCTGTTCATAATACAGAAATTAATTGATGTGACCTAAAAAATACAAATATCTGGATTGCTGGAAGATTAATTATTTTGACTAAAGTAAAAATAACACTAACTTAAGGTAGCACTATACAAAAATTGATATTTTTTCATCAATTTTTTTTAAATCAATTTTTATTTTATTATAATATTCTTGATACATAGGTGAAAAAATAATTCAGATATGATGTACCATTAATGAGCATTACTTTTAATTAGTTTTGTAAACAAACACATGTGCTTGAATCAGAGATGGTAAAAAAAGTGGTATCCTTAATTGTTTATCTATCATATAATTTGATAGTTTTATGAAAACTGGCCAGTAATACTTGAGGTAAGAGGTAATTCCATTAAATGAAGGGGAAAACAGCATGGATGTAGCTAACTTTTCATCAATACCAGAATTTATTAAAAAATATCTAATGTATAATTTTCATTTAGTAAAATCCAACTAAAAGGGAAGAATACACATAATGAGCAAACTAAGGTTCCAGGTGATTCCTGTTATAATTAATGGTTCATGTCTGGTCAGTGGAGGTGGAGTTTTGACCTTATCAGTAGGCAGTTAACCTCAAGCTAGGTCAGAGTGATGTAACCTCTCCCACCAATTTCATGTGTTTACTGCACAGGGTGTGCATTTTCTAGCTATATTCAGAGTTTGTGTGAAGAAATTCTATCTTTCTGGTCAAATCATTGTTGATTTATGATTCAAGGTCAATCCTGAAGTGTTCCCATGGCACATTTGTGACTTTTATTCAAGAAAATGGGGTATCAAGAGGACAATTACAACTTTTCGGATTTTTCCACTATAATTTTTGACATAAAATGTCGACTTTGAATGAAATTAGCTCCTGCATTGGTACCCCTAGAGGCTTTGTTTTGGTATATGTTGTTCTTAGACCTATTATCTGCAAAAACGTGTCTCAGATTTCTGATAGAATTAATAGAACAAATTCTACACACAATTAAAGTTGGTGAGGTGTTATGAAGTCAGGCTGTATACACATAATGGATCTTTAAAAGAGATTGAAACATCACAGGAAAAATCTGAGACAAGGTTTTGGAGGTCATGCTGTGTTGATTAAGAAATTGTAAAAAGTTTTACCATTTGAATAAACATGAAACACCTAATTTTGGTCAAGTGCACACATCAAGATTTTGCAACTAATTGCATAATAATTAATTATGTAATTCTTGCATGATCATAATATTTTAACCAGTGGAAAGATATATCTTTCTTCTTTCAAATGGTACCTCATTTGTTAATTTTGATGCTATATTAAGAAAGTTACAGCTGTTTTCAGATGGATGATTGGAGGAAAAAAATATTTGTATAGTGCTACCTTAAGATGATCATGGAAAAAGGAATATAACACTGCAGATTAAATAAATGGCTAATTTCATCATGCATACACATTCGTGAGTATTTGTACTCAATTGTAGAAAGTGTGTAGATACATTTTTACATTTTGATATTTCCCACTTACACAAGCTTTTGAATCTGTGCTCATTTCCTTTGACAGTGACGTCTAGAAACCCCCGTTTCCCAGCCGTTATATAATATGCGCGTGAAATCTGAAACGAGCACCTGCACAGGAATATTTAACGTTCAGATTTCGACTCTTTTAAAATTATGTTCAACCGGATTTGCAAAATTGAAGTGTTTCCGCAAATTTTAAGCCATACATGAAGAATATTGGTCCAGAGATAGCTGTGTGGTTGTCAGTTGGCGTTAAACGTCCCACACGTTTGATCTGGACGTCGCCATGTTTATTTACATTGTCTGCACATGACACACACTCGTGAATATTCATAGATATTATACGTTATTTATATCACACTCGGATTTTCCTATTTTGAAAATAGAAAGTTTGGAATCTGTAATTTCGTTAACTGGTACAACTTTTGCAACATAGCGACTTAATTCTTCGGTATTTATGTCCAAAGAAATGATGTAACAGAAAGCGTAGAAAGGCGTAAGTGAGGGGGAAAGGGGTAAGCGTAAAAAGCGTAAGTGAGGGGGAAAGGGATATGCGTAAAAAGCGTAGAAGAGTGGAAAGGTATTAAACTTGAATGCAATAATTATAATTATAATACTGCATGATGAAGCCATATATATATATATATATACTAGCGGAATCCGTATAGGGACCACAAAGATAGTACTTCAAAGTATTTGAGGATGATATACATTTTTTTAAATTAATTCAAATAAAATTTTGGTAAGCTGTGAAATTAACCACTGAACCTTTACATATCATATGTAAGTGCGCGATAACACTGGACAGCTCTGTTAGTGTATATATATATATATATATATATATATATATATTGAAAGGATAGTGCATGAGAGATACAGGCTCAGATGAGTGTCAAATTATGTTACTCCTCTATTGATATCAACATGTATATATAGTGTTCTACATGTAAGACAAAACAGCAGTACATGTATATTAGTCCGAGATTCCTCTACCGTTCGACGACTATTTACATCTTGCTGCTGTCGAACGTCAGAGCGCTCTCCATAATGAAAACAGCGGATTTTCCTGTCCATCTCAGCCGTGGCACATTTCCACGTTTTGTGGCTATCAGATTTTATTTTCTATCCAAAACCCTAATATATATCGCTTCACCAATCATTTTTCTATTCATTCATAACCATCTTACCCTCAGAAATTGGTGTTGCACTCCATTACAGCACGATTTCCCCAGACCTATATAATTTCGTCATTTTGAACACTGACATTTTGGAATATTTATCACGTGACTTCGAGAGAACTACGATTACCGCAATGTATCATGGGAGATGATTTGCATATAATCTGACCTTGTCAAAAAAATAGGGGGAAACGTAACATATGCTCTTTCCGAAACCCGCGGATAACACTGCCAAATGAATCTTTTCTATCCAACATATTTTGTATTATATCTTTCTGCTCTGATTTGAGCTGTAGATGGAACTGTTTGTCCTGCAAAATACGCTTCATATCGTCTTGTATGTTTGTTTACATATGCTAATTTGGCGCGCTGCATTTAGTAGCTCCCATCATGCAATGCGTTGCTATCATCTTTCAGTTAGTATCGCGAGATCACGTTAAAAAAATGGCAGTGAAATGACCAAATCGGGTGTAAGAAAAAAAAGTGCTGTAATGGAGTGTAACACCACTCTCTGAGGGTAAGATGGTTATGAATGAATAGAAAAATGATTGGTGAAGCGATATATATTAGGGTTTTGGATAGAAAATAAAATGACATCACATACATGTACATGTGGTAGAAATAACCATATGCAACTTATTTGAAGACATTTTCATAGTTCAAAGACTGTCATGGATTAAGACTCAGATTTTCTATTAAAAAAGTGATATATTGAACTATTAGCGACATCACGTGACTTTTGTGACGTGACTTCCGGTCAACTATACACTAAAATTTTAACCTTGAGAGCTACGGAAGGCGCTAGAAAATTGACAATTTCTTGTAAAATACACAATTTAAGATTACTTTGCATCTTTCTCGATAATCAGTAATAGTTACCTGATCGATAAATAATAATCTTTTCAGTTTAAATCGATGGGAAATTACGTCCCTGGACTTTCGTAAAATCAATACTTTTTTCCTCGATTTTACCGTTATTTGTATGTAAAATGCCTCGACCCCTAGGTACTTTAATTGAAAATTCCACGATTCCTGGTAAATAATTGATAGTTTTGCATCTTCCTGCAAGTAGTTGACATGTGGAAATGTGGAATTGTTACGTTTATATCAGTTTAATTTTACATCCTGTCTCGTCCCTAGACGTTTGAAGTTCATCAATTTTTTGGCAACAACGTACAAACTTAACAAAAAATGCACGGTGATTGAACTTTAAATCGCTATTAAAAAAAATTTGCTCAATATTTAAAAATTATGCTGATATCCACATAATCTTGAAATGTTTATCGATAAGAAAAT
>MJUT01044293.1:5699-19123 GCA_002080005.1 Gigantidas platifrons | reverse complement strand
TTCAGTTGCTGATTCTCTTTCTCGTGGTGAATTTCAGAAATTCAGAAGACTATGCCCAAAAGCCGACGCCAATCCCAGTGTCATTCCGCCCCATCTATGGGAGTATTAAATATTGAAATGAACTCGCTAGTCAACATGTCGATGTCACAAAATTCCTGGAAGACATACGAAAAAGCAGTAGAATCCTTTGGACAATTCCGCCTAGTTTATAACTATGAGGATAATTGGCCCATCCCCATTGACGAATTAGCTAAGTATGTAGCTTATCTTTCTTGTCAGGGATTGACAGTTACTACTGTTTCAACCTATTTGTCAGGTTTGAGCTTCGCTCACAAAATAAATGATTTAGAGGACCATACAAAATCATTCATTATAAAAAAAATGGTCGAGGGATTGAGAAGAAAAAACCCACTACGCCCAATGCAAGGGCGTCCATTTCACAAGAGCTTCTAACACTTTTGATTCGTGCATTACATAAAGTGTGTAATTCTGAATATGAGGCTAAAGTGTTTTCGGCTGCATTTTCGCTGGCTTATTTTTCTATCTGAGAATAAGTGAATTAGCTACGAAAAATGCGACCGATGAGTCGGGCCATGCGTTAAGTAAAGATAACATAACATTTCATTCTGCAGATGGGGAAGTAGAAATGCATGTTAAAATATCTAGCGCAAAAACTGACCAGAAAGGAAGAGCTACCACCCTAGTATTAAAAAGTCAGGCTGATTTTAACATTTGTCCAATTAATCGAGATGAATAATGATTTACAAATATTAGATCAATGGGCAAAAACATGGCTTGTAGATTTTAACCCTAAAAAAACTAAAGCCCTTATAATATCAAATAATACTAATATTCCTGAATTAAACATACGATTTAATGACGAATCAGTTGAACTTGTTGATAATCATAAACATCTGGGTGTAACATTTGTATCTGATGGAAACTGGACTGTACATATTGAAAACATAGCTACATCAGCATTAAAACAAGTAAATGTTCTTCGCAAATTACAAGTTATTTTATCTAAACAAGCTTTGTCAAATATATTTCTTACATTTATCAGACCAGTACTAGAATATGCATGTGAAGTGTGGGACGGGTGTTATGAACGGGACATTGAAAAATTAGAAAAAATACAATTAGAAGCGGCACGAATTGTAACAGGTTTGACAAAATTTGCTAGTAAGGATTCATTATATTTTGAGACTGGGTGGGAAACTTTAGCCAATCGGCGGAATAATCGTAAATTAGCTTCTTTTCATAAAATTCATAATAAATTATGCCCTCCTTATTTATTTAATTGTTTACCTCCAGTTACATCAGATATAAATAGTTATAATCTTAGAAATAATCAGAATTATGTTCCACCCAGATGCAGACTGAGAACATCAGCAAGCTCATTTATTCCATCTACCGTTTCGCTTTGGAACAATCTAGACATATCAATAAGAAATTCCCCTACACTATCTTCGTTTAAAAATAGAGTGGAAGTTGATATCTATAAAACCCCAAAGTATTATAATGAAGGTCCACGGAAATTAAATATATTACATACTAGACTTAGACACCAATGCAGCTCACTCAATGCCGATCTGTCAAAAGTACATATAATATATAATTTTAAATGTAATTGCGGTGCTTCTTTTGAAGATGCCATACATTATTTTCTGGAATGTCCTTTATACCTGAACGAAAGAAGAACATATAGAAGAAGTATAGTTATGACGTCAACTCCAAAATATTTGGAAAAGTTCGAACTTTTATAAATCAATCAAAAAGATTTTAGGGCTAAGTAAGCAATTTGTTTTCTTTGTTTTCTTTTTTTTCACTTTTTCACTTGTACTTCTTTCTTTCTTCTTATCAGTGTCAAAATTTTAAATGTCTATTGTTTGTGTTTTGATTTGCTGTCATTAATTCATGTGTATATTTTGTAAGGAGAGGACTTCATATAAGTTGGTATAACTTGCTGTCCAATCCTATTGTTTATGTACAATACAATATTATTAAACTAAACTCAATTTAAATAATAAAGTAACAACACTCGATGATAACTTATCAGAGGACATCAATCTATTCCAAAATGTGAGCATTCGACATTTTATGTCAAGTGTCAACGGAAAACGCCCTAATTCCCCATAAACTAAATGGTTTCGTGTGGTAGACCTTACTTTTAATATTCTTTTTAAAAATTGCAGATGCACCTTATCAATATTATCATTTTTCTCAAAGCCAATGATTTCACAAGCATAAAGTAGTATTGGGGATACTAAAGTATCAAAAATCTTCAGTTTTAAATCTATAGGAACATTAATGTTTCTAATCTTATAATATACAGAATACAATGCTTTTTGGGCTTGTTCAACTATTTTTTTCTTTGCATTTACAAAACTGTTATTAAAGTTAAATAACACACCTAAATAATTATAAGTGTCACAATAATTTAGCTCTGTTTCATCAAACATGAATTTAAAATTTTGTGTATCCCTTCTTTTGGAAAAAATGATAACCTTGGTTTTATCTGCATTTACATGTAACTTCCAGATTTTACAATATTCATTGAATGTATTTAACATTTGTTGCATACGTTCGGCTGTTTCAGACATTAAGACTGTGTCGTCGGCATACAATACAATGAAAATGTTTAAATAAGTATCTAGAGCATCACTACTTACATTTGTAGTTCCTCAATCATATCTAAATAATTTACATCATTATCTTCAAAATACTTTTCAATATCGTCTATGAATAAAGAAAAAAGAAAAGGGGACAAGTTTTCACCTTGTCTGCCACCTATATTGCAAGCAAAGAAATCGGACTTTTTACCATTTTTTTGTGACACAAGACTTAACATTTTGGTACAAATTTCGATTTACATTGAAACATTTCCCATTTATATTACTTTTTGATAATTTTTGCCATAAACCGACCCGCCAAACAGTATCAAAAGCTCTGCTAAAGTCTATGAATGTACAATACAACTTTTCTTCTTTTTTGAAAGGTATAAATTGACCAAAGCATGTAGAATGAGGATATTATCCACGGTTGAATGAAATTTTCGGAAACTAGCTTGCGCAGGAGAAATAAGATTGATTTGCTCTGCGAAGTTTGCAAGTCTATTATTCAGAATGACAGTGAACACTTTACCTAAGCAACTCATTTAGGTGATAGCTCTATAGTTTTTTGGTTCCTTTGGATCACCTTTATTTTTAAAGATGGGGTTAATTACACCAACACACCAACTTTCTGGTACAATACCTCTGTCAAAAATAAAATTAAACAACTTAACATAAATAGGGATAATAATATGCATAGTATATTTAATATATTCATTTGTAATATTATCTATACCACTCCCCTTATTATTATGCAAATTCAATATAAAATTTTCAATTTCGGCTTGATCTATAGAAGAATTCAATAATGCATTATCATAGTTAAAATTAACATCCATTTCGTCTTCGATAGATTCATCGTTAACGTCATTTATCTCTTTAAAATAATCGTATAGGTCCGCTATCGAAGCGTCAACATACTTTTATCTGAACATCTATTTAATATACTCCAAAATCGTTTTTGATCAAATTTCGACGAATTCCGGATATCATTTGTAATTTTATCTTAATACTTTTTAAAACTAGAATCTAAAGCAAGTTTGTAGTTTCTACTTGCTACTGAAAGGCGTGTTCGATTAACTTCATTTTTGAATCGACTATACCTTTCTCGCCTCATGGAATTGACGTCTTTTCTCTTTACATGTTAAATCGAACCATGCATGGTTTGTTTACACTTTGGTGATTTAACACCCTTTTCGGCTGTATAGTACCAAAAGCATCTTTTGCGATTTTATCGAATAACGTGCCAATTTTATCGACAATTGAATTAATATTTTCTCAATCTATTTCAATGTTCGTATCTTCAAGGTTATCCAATTCACCTATCATAAAATTGAGTTCTGCAAACATATTATCTGCATTTGTCAGAATTCCAACGTTTCGCGCGCGTATTAGAAGTTACTTTAGTAGAATCCTCGCCAGTAGTTTTCACGGTCGCTCTGAAACAGTCTAGCGTTAAGTGTAACTGTTTGTGAACATCCGAAAACATTGGAGAGAATTCCATTATCTCGAAATCTAATATATATGACAACAAATTTGAAGAACACAAACAATAATCAATTACAGTTGAATCTTTACAAGTACGTTCACCAAGTGTAGCGAAATATGTAATTATCTGGATTGTCCCCCTTTGTTATTGTCCCCCGCCTCCCAAGCGGAGCGGGGGATATAGAAATGCCGGGCGTCTGTCCATCCGTCCGTTCGGATATATTGTAAGCGCTCTCAGATTTATATTTGTTGACCAATTGATTTCAAACTTACACACAGGCATTATATTAAGAATCTCTAGCTCAAGTTCGAAACTGGGCAAAATTCGAAAATAAAATTCTTGTAAAATCATGTTTTTTTTTATAGAAAAAGTACATATTTTGAGTTATACACATTTCTCTGAAACTGCAAAAGACAGGTACTTAATATTTGGTATGGGTGGAGATGCCAATGTGAAGTTGAGGATGCAACATTCCCCCTCCCCTAGCTCAGCACCACCCCTCTGGGGAATCTGTATAAAAAAATGTGACCGAAATCCCCACCCTAAACCATATATATTTATGATCGGGGTGACTAGGAAAATCAAATGCCTTATAGCTAAGACCCCCAGGGGTCATACCTCACCCGCTACCTGAAGTGAACTTTTTAATGGTTGAGATCCCCACCCCTAAACCATATATATTTATGATCAGGGTGACTAGGCAAATTAAATGCCTTATAGCTAAGGCCCAGGGGTCATACCCCACCCCCTACCTGAAGCGAACTTTTTAATGATTGAGATCCCCACCCTTAAGCCATATATATTTATGATCAGGGTGACTAGGCAAATTAAATGCCTTATATCTCAGGCCCTGGGGGGTCATACCCCATCCCCTACCTGAAGTGAACTTTTTAATGGTTGAGATCCCCACCCCTAAGCCATACATATTTATGATCAGGGTGACTTGGCAAATTAAATGCCTTAAAGCTAAGGCCCAGGGGTCATACCCCACCGCTACCTGAAGTAAACTTTTTAATGATTGAGATCCACACCCCTGAGCCATATATATTTATGATCAGGGTGACTAGGTAAATTAAATGCCTTATATCTCAGGCCCTGGGGGTCATACCCCACCCCCTACCTGAAGTGAACTTTTTAATGGTTGAGATCCCCACCCCTAAGCCATATATATTTATGATCAGGGAGAATAGACAGTTTAAATGCCCCAAGATTTTGACTTGCAACTCGGCTGTTGCATCTCGGATGTTTTCTCGATTTTATAAATATATCACATGGATAACATTACACTCACATTACACCTCTTTCTATTGCGGCGGGGGACACATGGCTACGTGTTGCAATCTTGTTACAATGGTCATATTAGAAATCAGTTGACATCCGTGTTATTTTTAATCAAAACATGACACAAACGATATTTATTTGTTAAGGATGAATTAATAAACACGCACAGATTATTATTTTTAGATTATCACTTATTTGGAATTAATATTTAACCAGAAACATTTGATCATGAATTCAGCTTGTTAGGCTAACCGAACATCAATATGAAACAGTTGTTTTGATTGGTTAATTCGATTTAGAATTTGACAGGCTTTCTTTTACGGTCGCGTTCATTGTACTTAACCCCGAACATTTTGGCAGTGAAAAGAGGCTGGTCGATTGAAGAATATTCAAGACTAAACCTCGCTGTGTGAAGACACAAGGTAAGAGAGAGTTTGAAACAATACGACTTTTTGCTGGGTGCTCGTTGTTCCTCTGGCAACGACGCATGACCCTCATGGGTTGGTGATTGTTTCAAGGCTAGTGACAACCTTTTGCTGGGTCCGGTGTTGAAACCAGTGGTTACAACTGACGACTCACATTTGGTTTGGAACTATTATTAATTCACACAGTGTTCATGTTGTTTATGGTATAGGTCTGTCGTCTAAGGTTGTGACATAGTTTTCGTATTGAGACAGTGTTTGAGACATAGGTTTCGAGACTTAGGTCTGAAGCAGGTGTTGATGACTGGTGACTGGTTAGGTAGGTTTCAGACAGGGTCTGAAACAAAGTAGCTGTTTATAGATATTCATTGTTTATATTGGGGTCTGTGCAGTGTTAGTGTGTGTTCCATTAAGATAGTTATATATTAGTCTGTGTAGATAGTAATTTAGCATATATCAATTGCAAGGAGCCATTGCACATATTTTTGTTGGTTGGTTTTACGTTAGATAGTCTGTGTAGATAGTGTTTTATCATTTATTATTTGCAAGGAGCCATTGTACCTATTTCAGTTTGTTGGGTTATACATTGTTTGACCATTTTCTTTTATATACAAGACTATTATTTGTCAGGTCCCCAGGAAACTGGTACGGACCCAGTTTTTATATACATCTATTCAGGTTACACGCTACACCAAGTAAACCATCTTTTCCGGCCCTTCCAATCATTATGTAAATATTATTTTTTCGACAAAATCTAATAGCTTGTTGCCATATGAATTAGGCCTACTTGAACAGGTACTCTTCCTATGTAATGGAAAATTTACACGAAGCAAGTTTTCATAATCATACATAATATATATGTAATTAAATCAGGATCATCATATAAATCAAAAATGTCTAGTAATGACTCATCAGGTTGTACAAAATCAGGTAAATTTCCAGTTTTTGCATTAAAATCTCCAAGGATGCAAATACACTCACCATGTTTAGCAAAATTAAACATTTCACTTTCAATTTCAGAAATAGACTCGTCTGAAGCATATTTAGTATGTTCAGGTGGGACATAAATACATCCACTCAAAATATCTTTACTTATCTTTGTGCCGTTATTTTTAAATTTTAACCACTGAACAAAATCAGAATCTGAATCCAAAAATTCAATAAAATTACATAAAAGTTTCTTGTAAATGATAACAATTCCGCCTGATTTCCTGTCAAATTTTATTTCTATGTTTTGCTTTAAAATCATAGCCACATGGCAAATCTAACTTGTCATATTTATCAGTTTTTGTTTCTTGGAATAGGAGAATATCATATTTAGTTATTAAGGACAAAAAATCTGGGTTTAATAATTTTGATTTGAGCCCACATACATTAAGACAACAAATGCTAAGTTTATTTTCACAAAGATTCTCTTTACTGAGAAAAAAGTTCTCACTATCCCGCCTGTCCTAGGTAAATCGCACCTGACGATCTCCACCATTCGGGTTTCTGTTGTCATCTCTAAATGTAGGACGATTTCTATTCGCCTCGGGGATAAAGCGCTGTCCATCAACGTACAGTTTGTCAACAACAAGAGTTGCGTGTTTTCCTTGATCTCGAAATTTCTTCATCACTGGTACGAGCTCTTTTCGACGATTACTTACTTCCTGCGGTAACTGTGAGTAGACTTTTTTCGGTTTATCGTTAAGGTGGGTTTGTGCACTTCGCAACACGGTTTCTTTATCTTTAAAGTGTACAAATCTTGCGACAATGCTTCTGGGTTTGCGGTCACTTCTTTTGCGGAGGCGGTGGACATTATGAAATTCAATGTGATCAGAAATTTGGAGCTCGTCTACTATGAATGTACGTAACACGGCCTCTGTGGCTTCCTTAAAGTTAGGATCGCGATCAATTGTATCCGTTATGTTCTCAAAAATAACATTATATTTCATGGATCTTGTTTGTTGTTCTAAGATTGTCTCATTTAATTCAGAGGTTTGAGATTCTAAGTTTCTACGTGCACACTCAAGCTCAGAGATTCTGTTATGAAAATGTCTAATATCAGTATCATTGGCCGATAATTTTTGATCTTGTATTTGGACAGATTGCTTCAATTTTACAATATCTTGGTCGACAATGTCGAATTACCGTTCAATGGCCGTAAGCCTTTCGCAAACGTTATCAAATAAATCTAGTCTTTGTAGTTTTATTTGAATATCTTGGATAATCATTGGTAGGTTTGGTTGTTCAATACACCACTCGTGTGGTTTGTTGACATCGGCGCTGTATAACCTTGACCCATTGTAGGGAATGACTGCGGTGCGGTTGATTGCACAACATTATTGTTTATTGGCGTAGACGTATACATGTTTTGCATTGTAGGCTGTAATGTATGATATGTCTGCGGGGACGAAATAACAGGAACAATATGTGCTGGTCCATATAATGTCTCATTAGCGTTACGGACTGCATTAAACGTTAAATTGTTTTCGTGGGTTTGGCGGTGTACTCGACATATTAGACATACTAGAGCTATTCATTCGCTTTCGTTTGGACTTTTTTACCCATTCTGGCATTATTTCAGGGAAAATGTCTTTGCGAATCTCATACTTCTCTACAAAATCAAAGCAAGACAGCATCTTCCTTAAAGTTGACTATCCGAGACTACGAAATATAGCAATTTGTTCTCCTGCAAGAAACACCTGCCTATCACTATCCGCCATGTTTTGTTTATTACTAAAATATGTTTAAACTAAGAAGGTAATTTTAATTGAATATTGAAATACTGTTTGAATATAAAAACATAATAATAATGTTCTTTTCATCTACTTACAAACATTGTCCCGACAAAACTTAATGTAAATACATGGTATCACATATCAAGGGCGTGCTCGATTTCCAATTTGATGAAAGAAAAATCTTAGATTAATGATTTGATTTGATTTGATTTTTTGTTTTTTACATGTATATAGTTATTTCAGCAATATTTCAGCTATATCATGGCGACCTGTTTTATTGGTGGAAGAAGCCAGAGTACCCGGAGAGAACCACCGACCATGGGCAATTAACTGGTAAACTTTATCACTTGCGGCTCGAGTCGAAGATATAGAATATATAAACATGTGTTATATGGGAATACAATACTTTGTACATTTAACATTTAGAAAATATCAGAATAAAACTGGTTTGTGCAGAATTGTAATTCACCAGATTCACCGTCGTGGTAGTGATCGTATGTGCGAGGTGTACTCGATATAACATTCATTATGTGATCAACTTTGTCAGTGACTTGCGGCAGGTCGGTGGTTTTCTCCGGGTACTCCAGGGGTGCATTTCTTTTAGGTGAATCTGGAACATGTTTCATTTCATTGTTTCAGAAAACAAAATCATGATTTGTTGCTTTAAAAACGGTATGTTTCAAAATTATGATTCAGGAAATCATTCCGATTTTATTGAACATGTCGCAAAATTTCATACGGGTTGTGAAAAAAAAAAGACAATGCAAGTAGCTTAAAAATTGAGTGATCTAATAAAACATTAAATTTAAATGATACATTGCCTCGTCAATTGACACCATCAGATACATACATTGTTTACATGTATATAGTTATACCTACTTACATGTACATCATATACAGTGGCCCGGGTGATTCAATGAGTTAGATCGTTGGATCACAGTCGCTTGAATTTCAATGATTTAAATAAAGGAAGAGTAAAAAAAAATATTGTATATATATGTCGCTTGAATTTCATACAATATTTTTTTTACTCTTCCTTTATTTAAATCATTGAAATTCAAGCGACTGTGGTTGGATCTAACAACTCATACGAGCTTTTCACCAATACGGCGTAGGTTCGCGCCCGGCTTTGTAAATTACAAAAAAGGGTGCACTCGACTCGCAGCTGCACGTGATAAAGTTTACCAGTTGCTTGCCTATGGTGGTTCTCTCCAGCTTCCTCCACCACTAAAACTGGTCGCCATAATATAGCTGAAATATTGTTGAAAGTGGCGTTAAAACACCAAAAATGAAATCCATCAACTGATACATCATATATACAAATGTACGATGTACATTTAGTCTTTGAACCGAAAACCGCAATTTCTATCAAAAACAAACTAATCTTCGGACCGGTTCCGGTTCATGTTTCGATTTGAAACATGCGATGGGTCACCTATGTTTCACATGTTTCGAAAACCGGTTTACATTCATTCACAAAAACCACAGACTTGAAAATACGAGAGAGTTCTAACGGGCTTTTTGATTGGCTGAACTGATTGAACAGCCAACCAAAACGCCCGTTACTAGTATAGCTAAAGGTATACAAATGGTTTCAGAAGTATTCTTTAACATTTGATGGGTGATGCCGTCATCACCACAAGCTTTACCTATTTTCAATGTTTGTAAAATATCTTTAACATCCTGTTCAGTAATATATATATTAGATAATAATGCATCAGTTCTTGATGGTACATTTGGGGGAACATGATTAGTATTATCAACAAATGAAATAGAACAAAAATATTTGTTCAACAGATTTGCCTTAATCTTGTCATCATATATCAATTCATTTGAATCATTATCATATAAGGGCGGAATGAATAATTTTGGGACGTTCCCTTCATTAATTTCCGAATCAGTGACCAATAAGATTTCGAATCATTTCTTTGGAGTGAGTCTACCAATTCATTTGCACTTAAAAAGAATTGTTCACAGGCATACTTGATCATATTATCTACCTTATTACGATGGAATTTATACTTGTGTATAGCGGTCGCTGACTTTTTTGTTCTTGCAATTTTTTTCAATCGGTTTCTGGTACGGATTTCCCTTTTGATATGGCAATTAAACCATGGCTTATCAGAAGGTATTACTTGAATCATTTTTGAGGAGATATTTCTCGATATTATCTCAAGGTATTTCTGTGTAAAGCTTGATGACATGATATCAATATCAGTGCATTCTTTGAGATACGTTTCCCATTGAAATTCTGATATTTCATTATTAAGTTTTAAAAGGTCTGCATGTTTGTATTGCCAAAATTTACGCATATATGTTTTTTTGATTAAGTACTGGATTTTGATATTAATCACTGTTGCATTGTGATCACTTATACCTCTATCAACACATATTACTTCTGAATCAACAACTATATCTATATTTGAAACAATAACTGGATCCAATAGTGCACCCATCCTTGTTGGCTCATTTATAACATTAGTTAAATCATACAGTGTCAAGATTTATCGTTCAACTTATGATTAGTTTGAGTAAGTAAATCAACATTAAGATCGCCAGTGATAATTACATTTTCAGTAAAATTTAATGCTTGTTCAAGGGAGTAATCAAAATTATCCCAAAATGATGCTGTAGTTCCTGGTGGTCGATAAACAACACATACAAGTAGTTTAAAATTTGGAATAAGTACTTCAATCTACAGCATTTCAACCCCATCACAATTTAAATCGTGCCTTTCTTTCACACAAATACCTTGAGAAGTATACACGAGAACGCCACCCCCAAAACTGTTTCTATCTTTTCTAAATATTTTATCGGAAAAACCATCAATAGCAATGTCATTATCCAATATATTTCCGTCCAAATGGCTCTCTGTTACACAAATTATTTACGACTCAGAAGCTATGTCTTCTAAATATGACAATTTATTTCGCACACTACGTGCATTTAAATGAAACACAGAAAATTCGTATTCTTGAGGTCCCGGATTTTGATGGATATCATTATCAAGAATCAATAAGAGCAAAAGTATTAAAGTAAATTGGATATTTGTCGAAAAAGGAAAGTGACAGGTTTGTGCTAACATACGAATAAAATTCTGTAAATAAAGCATTACCCTCATAAAGTTCAAATACCAAAACTAAAGAAGATCCTCATTTTTTTAACTAAGGAGGAATACGCTCTACAATAAAACATACCTGTCAACATTCTGTACATACCAATATCATTACCCATTATCTATATGTATTTGATACTTTGAAGGATTCTGTCGATAGGATTTAGATAGGGACATGTCAGCAATATGAAAAGTACAGTGAGAAGTAAATACAAGAATATGAACAATATGTACAATTTTAGTTTCATTTGTGAAAAACACGATTAAGATAGAGAAAATGCATGTTAGGTTCATAAACATTCAGGAAAAGTGTTTTAGTTTTTTACAAAAGTCAGAAAGATAAATTTAAGTCTCTAAAGATATCAATTCCTTAACATTTGATATTATATTTATAAAAAAAAACCCAAAAAAAACAAAAAAAAAACAATAAAAAAAAAGAAAATTCAAAACAAAACAAAACGATTTCTAAAAGAAAAGCATTTAANAAAAAAAGAAGTAAAGTAGAATAGTACTATTTTCCCATAGAATGCATGAAATTAAAACAAAATAGAAACAAAAGTAGGAGAATATAAATTTACCAAAATGTTGATAATTATTTAATGTCTACAGTTTACAAATAACAAAGGGACAACAATAATATACAACCTAATGAAGATCAGAAACAAAGAAAGAAATACACAGGAAAACAAATTACATGCAAGTCAAAATCAGAAAACAAAAATAAGAAAAAAACAGACAAAAATATATAAAAAAGAGAATAATAAATAAATAAATAATAAAAAATACATTAAATCCACATAATAGTAAACATATTGTATTCTAGTTACCATTGCATAATAAATTCGGCAATCTTTAAGGAGTTGTGACCAAAAATTAGGAAATGAAGAAGTCATACACATCTATTAGTAGTGGTGAGGCTATTTTTATTTTATTTTTTTCATGTTCAAACACACATTTCCTTTGATGTCTTCCTCGATTATATCAAAAGCATATCAATAATGATTTCTAATGCAATATGCTACAACATTATATATTATATATAGGAAATTAATTATTGTAAAAATAATATTAAGTAATATAAAACAGCAAATGACAAATCAAATACACATTTTATCAGAACGTATACATTGAACACGTGGCAGTATGTTTACAAATATTGAAAACAAATGTGTTTCTGGATAATTAACAAGTGGCAGAGATGTGGTAAGTAATTTACTATAAGATAAAGTTGAATGTCTCTGTGAAAAAAAACATTTAAATTGGTAGCAGTTTATGTATAAAATAATCAACAAGCAAACAATAAAGACGTGAAAAAATACCTATTAAGTAAGTAATGAAATGGAATACCGAACTGGCAAGTACCTCAAGGGGTCTTTTCTAGTTAAATTTTAAAAAAGAATTCATGCTTGAATCGTATTTACTACGATTGAAACCATATTATTCAAATTATATAACTAAACTAAGATTATCAAATTTAAAATTCCCGATTGAAACTGGTCGCTGGAGAAATACTCCAAAAAATAATAGAATTTGTACAAAATGCACATCTGGTTTGGTAGGATATGAGTTCCACTATCTTTTTACATGTCAATGTGAGGAGATAGTTGAACTACGAAATAAATTTATTTCTCATTATTATATTAGAAATCCCTCTGAAGCTAAATTGGCTGGTTTGTTAAGCCTGACTTTTTTGCTTGTATGCAAGGGGTGCGCCAAGGGGAAAACTTATCCCATTTTTGTTTTCTGTTTTCCTAAACGATTTAGAAGATTATTTTGAAGAACTAA
>MJUT01044282.1:100312-110932 GCA_002080005.1 Gigantidas platifrons | reverse complement strand
ATAACATAGACAACACAATATTATTGTATAAATATACAATCAGGGAGTTGATTCTAACTCATTTATATTTTCCCTCCACAAATGAGATTGTACTGATACAGAGGTCCATAAGTCGGCTTCCCTGTGCGTTTTTGGGTCATTATACACACCAGGTGTTGTTGAACAAAAAAGATATAATAAATAAAAGTTAATATAAGACTAAAACAAGTTCTGTAAGTAGTCCCAGTCTTTCCAGTATAGCTTTCTTAAAAGATAGAATAAATTAAATCTAACATTAGCATCTAGAGTCAAGTAAAATTATAATAAATGTGACGTCATGCCACTTTTGGTATGATGTCAGTGCATTTGGTGAGTCACCCAAAGTGTCAACAAACAAGAAATGAGAAACTCTAGACTGAAATGAATCTGATCTCTAGTTAGCTGGTGTATATTACTATCACGTTCAAACATTTGACTTAAAACTATAGTGTTAGTGTTGTCGAAACAATGGATGTTTCTTACCAAAAGCTTCGATCTTGTTGAAAATAAAACTTTGCATGAAAATAAAAGCTGTGAAATACCATTTCATTTCGACTTTTGATCTATAAAAAAAGGTATGATCACAAATTATTCGAAATATTTTATAGTGTCAGGTAACTAAAATAATCTTTGTATAACAGGGTACAAGTATGACAGTAAAATATTTCCAGTATGCCAACATATTTCAGTATAGTATTATTATTATTATATATATTATTGCAATGCACGAAATTTGAAAGTGTTTTTACTACATTTGTCGATGATGGATGTCAAACATTATTTACGTGTATTTATCATGATAGGAAATGCTTGACTTATTCAATTTTGCACTGTATATGATGAAACTGCAGAGAAATAGTCAAATGATCAAATCTTCTATATTTGTCACAATAGGCGACTTAATATTGAGTTGCCATGATATCGATTTGACAAAACTTGATGCAAAAATCTGCGACAACCTAACTAAACTTTTGCTCAGATGGTTCTTGGAATGACCTCTTTAAAATATCAAATCTCTCCTTCAACTTAAAACGTATAACAGTCTGTCTTCAAATTATCAACATTGTACTTCTGTAGACTTATAGACTACTGTGCGGGTAATACCCTCGAGAACTAAAATAAATGTCCATCGGTAGAGATATCGATACATTGATAGTAATAAACATGTACATATCTACTTTAGTGTACGTCTTTCTAGAATAACCTTCATTAGGTACACCCACAGTCGGAAATATGGAGGAGCCAAATAATTCATAATTCTTTGAGAGCAACAACTCCAAATGACCTAAGCATGATTACTGCCTGGTAGAAATTAAGGTTTTAATAAGAATTGCATTACTTGGGAAATTACAATAATATATATATATATGATAAATCATGTCAGTGCCGAAACTCTGACTACTGAGCTGATGATAGCTTCGGTGACTAAATGTCCACCAACAGAGGTATAGACCAAGTGATACAATTTGTTGTAGAAAGCTTGTATATTTTTATATTTTATTTAGCACACTGCACTGGTCTCTGGAGTAATATGCATCCGTACCGACAGTCAAAATATTAGAAATACAACATTTTGGTCTTTTTCAGTCAATATAGAAAGCAATTGGTAAGGTGGTAACATATTGCGTACTTGATTGGATATAAATTTGGTTCCAATGATGGATCATTTCTTTTTACTATTATTATTATTCGTTGTACTACACAATCTCTGAAGGGAAGAAAGACAGGTTAGTGTTTTGAGCTCTTAATAATTTGATTTAAGCTACTGTAATTTTGCAACTAATCGACTTTGTTTTGGGAACTGAATTATTTAATTGACAATGGGTCTTGATTCCCGTCTCGGATCTGAGAAAAAGTTGGATGCATGATATTTATTTTTCTAATGAAAAACAGTACAGAACGCCAACTCATTTATATGCCTAGGCCCCCGTGACAATCGAATGCAATCATTTGTAGTAAGTAAACAATATTGAACAAATTGAGGGTCTACAGGAGAGAGAAAATATAAACAATGTCGAATACTGGGGAAAAACACGGTCACGGCAACGGTCAGAGAAATTAAAATAAAACGACATCGAAGGCACCACAAATATCAGAAGTTTTAAACTAAAGTAGGGATGTGTTGTATGGACAAAATAAAACAATTTATTCTGATTCAGTACTAAGTAATCTCCTCCAACGGTTGTCCACAATGGACACAAGATTGAACAGTATTGAGAAAAAAGTAACAAAATCAGTTGATGAACTAGACGAGATCAAAACATCAATTAAGTCTGTAACACAGAAAGTATTCTACAGTAGAAAGGGAGTACAAATGTAGCAAATTGAAACAACAGTATACATAAATTGATTGATTGATTGATTTGAGGTGTTTAATGCCACTTTCTGCAATATTTCAGCTATATCATGGCAACCAGGTTTAGTGGTGGAAGAAGCCGGAGTACCCGGAGGGAACCACCGACCATGGACAAGCAACTGATAAACTTAATCACATCCGACTGCGAGTCGAGTGCACCCTTTTTGTAATATACAAAGCCGGGTGCGAACTCGCGCCGTATTGGTGATATGCTTGTATGAGTTGTTAGGTAATCCAACAATGGGTTTTAGTGATGGAATAAGCCTGAGTACCTGGAGGGAACCACCAACCATGGGCAAGCAAATGGTAAACTTAATCACATGCGACTGCGAGTCGAGTGCACCCTTTTTTGTCATTTACAAACCCGGGAGCGAACCCACGCCGTATTGGTGATATGCTTGTATGAGTTATTAGGTAATCAAACTCAATTCCAACCTAACTCATTGAGCCACCCTGGACCCCACAGAAAATTAAGTAATACTCAAGGAATCAGAAACTTATTAGACGAAACAAAAGAAGCATGCAAGGAGAACGAAACCGAAATAATGAAGGTAAAAAGAGAAAATATTGTTGTTAAAGCAAAGTTGTCAGAGATGGAAATTGATATTAGAAAGTTTAAGAACGGGAGAGAGGAAATGAAGGAATCATTATTGGACCTAAAGTGTAGATCGATGAAATACAATCTGGTATTTACTGGTTTGAAGGAAACACCGTATGAGAATAGAGAAGAAAAACTACGTGGTTTCCTATGACAAGGAATCGAACATTGGATAGAATTCAGTAATGTTCACCGATTTGGTCCGAGAAAACCAGATAGCTATTATTACCCCAGATAGTTATTATTAGGAAAACCAAAGGACAAGTAACGATGATAATAATGTGTTAAATATCTCCTCTGTTGACCTAAATTCACCACGGACGAATGATTTGAATAAGAGTAAATGTATTTCTACAATTGATAGTTGTTTGAAAAATTGTTGTTTATGTTTAAATGCTTGCAAAGATAATGTAGATAATGTTAGACTACTTGCGCTCAATTGTTGTCGAAATAAAACAGAACTTAACTACCCAGAATTTATTGAAATGATAAATGACTTTGATATTCTATATTTAGTTGAAACCAAAATTGATGATTGTGATATTATAAATATCCCACCAGAAAATTCTAAATTTGCGTCGATTGACGCATTAAGTGAAATTGAAAATGAGTTTCAAAACAATTATAGATATTTTTGTCTACATGGTGATTTTAATAGCAGGACTTCAAAAGAACCCGATTTTATTGATTTTGAAGAGTATAAAAAGCTGCTCAACATAAGTATCGTTCATCATAGGAAAGAAATGAGACAAAAGATGAAGGAATTAAGGTAGACAATTGTAAAGAATATTGGAAAATATTAAATTCAGGTTGTCGTAAGAAGCAGCCAAATATTTCTATTAGCTCACTTTTTGACTTTTTCAAAAAATTAGATGAACCTCCTCATAACATAGATAATGATCATAATCTCCTGGATATAGAACCTCATTTAATAAATACCCCAAATATTGAAATAAATGCAGAAATTTCCGCAGATGAGATATAAAAATATATCAAAGATTTAAAACCCGAGAAGGCAAGTGGCGATGATAATATAATAAATGAACATATAAAATCATCAGCACACTTGCTGATACCAATCTATGCTAAATTATTTAATTGAATATTCCATTCAAGTAAAGTCCGGGTACATGGCAATCGGGAAATATTATCCCCATTTTCAAAAACAAGGGGACATCTGATGATTCTAAAAATTATAGACCAATTTCGATTTTGAGCTGGCTAGGGAAACTTTTTACCTCTATGCTTAATCAAAGATTGAATGCTTACTGAGACGAACTTTTCTTGATCAACGAAAGCCAAGTAGGTCTTACACATGGGTATTCAACCAATGATGATATATTTCCTTTGTACTCATTATTTGAACGTTTAACCTTGAAAAAGAACAAAATGTTCAGTGTATTCATAGATTTTGAAAAAGCTTTCGATACTATTTTAATGGTAAAAGGCACAATTCGAAATCTAGAATGACGTATGATAATGAATTTGCCGAATCTTTACATGTGGTAACGGAGTCGGACAAGGATATTCTTATTTCCTTTCTTATTTTCGTTATGGTTAAATGATTTGGAAACATTTTTAGAAAATAATATCGTAACTGGTTTGAAAACTTTATCTGATGAATTAGAACAAGAGCTTGCTTATTATGTTAAATTATTTGTGATTATGTATGCTATTAAATGATACTGCTCTTTTGGCAAAATCTGCAAGTAATTTAGAAAAAAGGTTGGATCTATTCGAAGAATACTGCATCAAATGGAAACTTAAAGTAAATATAAACAAAACAAAAATTATGATTTTTTCCAAGGGAAGATTGACAACAAACATTCATTTTTAGTATGAGGATAAAGAATTCGAGATTGTATAATATTTTTTGTATCTTGGGATAAAATTCAGCAGGTCAGGGTCATTTAGTAATACTAAGAAAGAACTGGTGAACAGGGGAACTAAACCTATGTATGAGTTACTAAAAAGGGGCAGATTTCATAATTTATATATACAATGTCAATAAGAACTATTTGACTGGTATGGTCAAGCCAATAATACTTTATGGGTGTGAAACTTGGGGATTTGGAAATAACGAAATTATTGAAAGGCTACATTTGAAATTATGTAAGCTACTTCTACATCTAAAAACTTCATCTCCCGATTATATGGTCTGCGGTGAACTAGGAAGAAATCCCATCAGAATTAATATTAAAGTTAGAATGATAAAGTTATGCTGTAAGATTATTATGGGGGAAGCAAAGTAAAATTTCTCACATATGTTATAAATTACGTTATAAATAACAATAATTGTATCAGAGATGGATTATTGATAAACAATATCCAGGATATTTTGGATAAATGTGGTTTATCATATATGTGGCTATACCAGAATTGTATATTGGAAAAATGGTTAAGATGAATTTAATAGACTAGGAGTACGTCTGTAGATAATTCACCCAATGCTTTGAATTATAGATTATACTAAAAGGGAGTATCTTTTGAAAATTATTTAGAAATTTTGAAGGATAAGGACTTATTTTGACTTTGTCGTTTCCGTATCTGTAAGCACAGACTACCCATTGAAATAGGTCGGTGGCAAAACATAAATCGAGAGAACAGAGTATGTATTTTGTGTCAGGGTATGGAGTTGGGAGACGAGTTTCATTATTGATTCGAATGCACTGAATTTATACAGGACAGAGCTAGGTTGATTCCCCAACAATAAAGATGTAGTCCAAATACTGTAAAATATTGTGCCTTGATGTGTTCAAATTCTGTGGTTGAATTATGTAAATTCATTAGAATAGCTAAGAGTAAAGTATGGCCTTATGTAGCTATTGAGTTGCTATTGATTTGTTTACTTCCTTTCGGAAATTGATGTAAATATGTTTGTATTTTTGATATTGATCTCTTTACCATGTAACATGGCTATGAGAAATAAAGATATACTATTGATTATATTTCAGATGTATCGTGGCGTGTAATTAACATTGAAATTAAACAATGATATATGACTTACAACTTTACGTATATAAATCTAAATACGTCTTTTAGAAATTGATACATGGCCTAGTTTGAATGAAATATTGAAAACAATGTACATTAACCATACCCGAAGTGAGCAGTTATACGATCCTTAAACTTCCGAACTGTTTTGCCTTGTGGAAAATAAGCGTATATAGGGTCGACACATGTAAGTGGCTGTTAACATAAGATTGCATGAATATGGTTATGGACACGAACAAGTTAAATAAAGGGAAAAGAGATGAAATAATAAAGTAATTGTATTGACAATAAATATGTAAGCAGAAACAAAGATTTTCAAATTATTTATCTTTCGAATATCTTGACTATGAGTGTGCCTTATGAATGTGTATTAGATTGCATGCTTACGGTTTTTTTTACTATCACTGAGTCGATACCTCTGCTGATGGACTGTTACTACCCAATGATATCATCAGTAGTCAGTGCTTCGCCACTGGCATGAAAGGGTCTATTAGATATAATTTATCATTGGAATGTTCAGTTCCTCCATAATGTAATCATTACTAAAACTAAAGTTCTCCTCCTTCAGGAATAGATAACAGTAGCCGAATTTGACTACGCTGTTTAGACCCGTTGGTTTCCTTATTCTCAAAACCTCTGAAGTTATTTGACTAAGCAACATTTTGAGTTTGAGCCCACACGTGCATGATGAAGGTTGTTCCAAAAACGAGTTTTGTGTTCTATATTAAATATCTACGTTTTAATGTTTACAAAATAACACGACACGAATAATTATGTGATAAAGTTTATCAGTGACTTGCGTCAAGTCAGTAGTTTTCTCCGGGTACTCCGGTTTCCTCCACCAATAAAACTGACCGTCATGATAAAAGTGAAATATTGTTGAAAGTGGCGTTAAACACCATAACCCGAACCCTTACCCACAGCACGAATAAAAATGACAAACTGATAATAGTTTTTTTATGCAGAAATCGTACCTGACATCATACGCTACTTACTAACATCACACAATTTTACCATTCCTAGCTATAGTTTAACGCTAAATTCTAGTTTCCTCCCATCTACAAGTCTTGCCTGGAACATCTTAGCTTTAGAGAATAGAAATGCCCCCAGTTATACTAGCTTTGAAAGGCAACTATTAAACAAAACCTTAATTCCAGTTTGGTATTCCACCGGTGTACGAAAATGGAACATTATTCACACTAAGCTACCTTATTATTATAGTATTCTTAACTACGATTTATTCAGATTTAGTTTAAAGGACAATCCTCGTTGTGCTTGTGGTTTTGAGAGCGAAAATGTATTTCACTTTTTTCTTGAATGTCCAATTAATGAACACATCAGAAATACTCTATGTGTAATACGTCAAATTTACGGAGCTATAGATCTAGATATAATTTATATGGAAATGAAAACTTAACTGAAGCACAAAATGTTGATATTTTTATAGCAGTTCAAACGTTCATACGTAATAGTCATAGGTTTGATTGATTGTTGCAGGTGTTACTTTCACTAGTTCTTTTTCCCCCTCTTCTATCTAAAATTTATTTTGTCTTTTTTGTAAAAGGTTAATTTCACTTATACATTGTTCTAATATTATTTTTATTGAGTTTTGCCATGCATTATGCTATGCTGTAAATTGTAGGGAGAAGGTGTTTATAATATTTTTATAACTTGCGCCCAATCTCATTGCTTATATTAGAGCAATAAAATATACTTCACTAAAAAACAAAATAATTCACACAATTAGCATGTAATATGGCAGCATGAACTTACAAGAAAACGAAAACATGAAGCAATATAAGTAGGAATTCTGAACACACCATATGAATGAAAAAAAACAACATAATCCTTGACTATCCATTAATGTTATGTTGATTCCCCCAGCACATAACATGAGCTTTACCATAGTTATCTATTTTTCATTTGTTCAACCTTTGGTATCTTTTTTCTTTCTTATCATCTTTTTTTCTTCTTTTAGTCAAGGGATCCTACGTTAGTTTTGAATTTTTATGTAAATTAAAATATAAGAATATTCACACTACGTATAAAACAATGGAAGGGGTATTTCCGAGTAAGCCAAATTAAACATAATGTTCCAGTTCTACCAGAATATACTATATTTAGCATGTATATATACATATATATATTTGTGAAGCAGTGATGCAATATTTTGGTTACTTTTTTCTATAACTTACCTGTTTGCTGTCAATATTTCTAAATTTCCCACAAATAAATAACACTAACTACAACTTGTATTTAATATAATTTCTAGGAAAAAAATAAAAAAGTCTTCCCTATTTCAAGTACACGATCGTATACAATGACTAATGATATAAGTAGGTAAGCAGGAAAAATAATTCAGGTGGGATGATATTCTTTAAGAGGACAGATTAGACTGTAATCATTCATTTAACTTCCCGAAGCAATGGTCACGTATCTCCAAAGTGTCTGTAGGTCCCTTGCCATGAAACCTTTTGATGTCAATTATATCTAACATTTTTACTGGAATTGTAATTTGAAACCATGGATAACGACTTATGTACAGGTGAATTTGTTATCAAACGTTTTCTATGATAATTTATGCAACACACATGTTGTACACTTACATTTGATGAAAATGTATAAAGATGGATATTACAAGTAATAAACTGAAAAACTAACAGTTTCAAAATCTAACAGAAAACCGATATATCACACTGTCGGAATAGTTCCAAAATATAACAGAACAACAGGAGATAGCACACTGTCGGAACAATTCCACAATCTAACCGAAAAACAAGAGATACCGCACTGTCGGAACAGTTACAAAATCTAACAGAAAAACAAGATATACCACACTGTCGGAACAGTTCTAAAATATAACAGAACAAGAGATACCACACTGTCGGAACAGTTTCAAAATCTAACCGAAAAACAAGAGATACCAAACTGTCGGAACAGTTCTAAAATCTAACAGAAGAATAAGAGATACCACACTGTCGGAGTAGTTCCAAAATATAACAGAAAAACAAGAGATACCACACTGTCGGAACAGTTCCAAAATCTAACAGACAGACAAGAGATACCACACTATCGGAACATTTCCAAAATCTAACCGAAAAACAAGAGATACCACACTGTCGAAACAGTTCCAAATTCTAAGTGAAGAACAAGAGATATCACACTGTCGGAACAGTTATAAAATCTAACAGAACAAGAGATACCACACTGTCGGAACAGTTTCAAATAATAATCGAAAAACAAGAGATACCACACTGTCGGAACAGTTCTAAAATATAACAGAAGAATAAGAGATACCACACTGTCGGAACAGTTCCAAAATGTAACAGACAGACAAGAGATACCACACTGTCGGAACAGTTCCAAAATCTAACAGAACAATCGTAGGAATTGAAAAATTGATACTCGGTCAAATCCACCACTGGTCGGGAGAGGAAGCTAAAAAGTTCGTTTGAGCATAAGACTTCAAAGAATTAACATGGACAATTGACTGATTCTCCATACCTACCATCCTTTCTAACAAATCTTTCCTTTTAGACAAACTGGTACTAAATTTAGGACTACCATCAACGGAGTCTCTAGTCTATCCTGCAACAGAGATTACTCCGGGTTTAAATCCCGATTCGGATCTTTATTAATTGAACTAATCACTTGACCTCTACCAAATCCTTTGGAACAATATATTCCTCTTCCTTCTCGTCCTTGATATATATTAAATCTACCACAAAATAAACCTCTATTATAATTTCCATAGTTACCTTAACTTTGGTGTTTACTTTGATCATCAGATTGTTTACTTCCTTTAACTTTCTTTAACTCACCTTCATAATTATCAAAGTCTTTTATTCAGAAGTTCGAGTGTCTTTAAAAGTTCACTCATATCTGAAACTGCGGAAACTGGTTGATGTGTTGCTGTGCTTTCAGGTTTTGAAGCACCTGAAATTTCAAGCTCAAGTTCAACATTAATAATAATATCATATTTACACGTTGTAGCATTCTTCAATTCTGGATTCTTTAAGGGTGGAAACCTTGGGTATGGGAGATAACTCTATTTTCACTGTCTTCTCAAATATATGATCATCTGTGCGTTTGAAAATTCTACCTCAATTCCAAGCTTCTTGGTGATCAAGATTGTTTACATTGGATTTGGCCAGTTAAAAAATATGACTCCTTTTCCTTTTACATTTCCATAGTTGTGCTCCTTGTATTTTTATATCTTATTGCTGCTCATGCCAGTGTCAGGCAGTGTGTTATTATTATATGTTAACAAAATATCATTGAAATATCTCTTTCAGAAAAAATTTTCATCGAAATATGTTGTCAAAAATGCCAGAAATATAACACAATTTGTGTGACAACCTTTTTCTATTGAATTTCATGGGTTTGTTAAAAAGACCGAAAAATAAATATATTCATTAGAATCTTAGATATTATGAAACAATAGAGCAAATTATACGGAAGTAAGAAATAGAAAGCTATGCTTGGGATAAAAATTGTAACATTATCTGATCCAGTCTTATACCGCCGTTCCCTTCTCCTAAGACAAATAAAGAATAATCAGAATCAGACGAGTACAACTGGGGGACATAATTTAAAGGAATTTAACAATACAGCTGGATGGCTGTCTTTGTTTTTTTGTTTGTTTGTTTTTTTT
>MJUT01044282.1:33777-78589 GCA_002080005.1 Gigantidas platifrons | reverse complement strand
AATAGTTACTCTTTGTAAATAATTGCACACATATATATTTCTTACCTTAGTTGTATTTGTAGAAATACAAGGTAATGTTATCCAATGTAATATAATGTTCTAAAATCCCCCCATACAATTTTCCCTTTTTTTACATAGAATTATGTTAATTTTCACCAGTTTTGTCATTTTGTTTTTAAACTATTGTTTTTTGATTTTTGAAAATGAGCCGTGCACTGAACCTAGACATCAATTGACGATCAACTTCTTTCATTCACTTGTCATACTCTCTCTGATTTATATTGTACATAGTTCTGGGGTGACCTAATGGTAACAGACGTAATTAGTCACAGAGAGAGTATTGGCCGTTTCTGTCCGCGCGCGCGCACTGTCAAGAAGAAAAGGAGACTATCTTTATTCGACCTTATTTGTTTCTCTTTGTTTTTTAAACATGATATACTTGTCTTTCGGATTGCCATTGTATTATATTTCATATTTTCCCCCAGTACTTGCACTTATCGCCCTGCAAACTATGAATCTAGACCCGGACATGGTAGACTTGTTACTATTGATCATGCCAGCATTATCACTTTTCTATTATGCGTACTGTGCATATTGTTACTTATATCCGGCATAGAGCCCAATCCAGGTCCAGGAACCAATGACTCCTTTACCAGTTCAAGTTTTAGTAGTAGCTTCAATGATATTGTGAGCCATACAGTTTCATTTGTTCATCTTAACATTCAGAGTATTGTGCCTAAACTTGATCTTATTTCAGCCGAATTCATATGCCACGATATTCTTTCCTTTACAGAAAGTTGGCTAACACCCCGAGTAAATGATAATTATATTATTATTCCTGGTTATTAACCTCCATTTAGGAGAGACAGGGTACGAAGAATGGGGGGAGGGGTTTTAGTTTACGTACGAAACAATATAAATTGTCACCTCAGACCAGATTTACATGTGGGTAACGTAGAGTGTATTTGGCTTGAGCTTCGGCTTAAAACCCAAAAATATCTTTACCGAACTTTTTATATTCCACCTAATAGTAATGCGCAAGTATGGGAAGATATAGAGCAGTCTATTGATCTTGAATTGACATGTAATATTAATATTATTGTAACTGGTGATTTTAATGTTAACATGCTACGGAATACTTCTAACGATAAAATTAGCAACCTGAAAAACCAATTCAGTTTATTACATCAGTTGATCTCCGACCCCACATACGTTAATGAGCATAGTTCATCGTTATTGGATCTTATTCTTGTAAATAATCCTAGAACTATTTTGTTGTCAGAAGTAGGTATTCCGTTACTGGATCAAGTCCGATACCATTTACCTGTGATTGGTGTAATCGATCAACCATGTAAATTAAATAATTAATTTAAACGTAAGGTATATCTATATGACAGAGCTGATTTCAGCTCTTACCGAGAACAACTCTCACAGGTTAATTTTGACAACTTATTTGCATCAGATGATATTGATTATATACCTCGTTCGATTGTACAGATAATTATGAATGAAGCAGACAAAGCAATACCGAATCGAATAATTACAGTAAGGAAAGACAATCCTCCTTGGTTAACCACAGAAATAAAAAAAAATATCCGTAAAAAAAAATAGAGAACACAAACGTGCAAAAAGAAGTGATTTGGCAGATGACTGGGCAAAATTTCGACGAATTAGGAACAGATGCAACAAACTTGTGATTAACTCAAAAAATGAATATTTTATAAAATTATCGTCAACAATTGCTTCGGAATCACGTGGTAGTAAGCAATATTGGAATATAATAAAATCGTTGATGAACTATGACTCTATCGATAGCCGATCTATTCCCCCGTTACAAGTAGACGGAGATTTAATATGTGACATCAAAGAAAGAGCCAAGATTTTTAATGATTTCTTTTGTAGTCAATCTGACCTTGATGATACTAATATCCCCACCCCAAATATATTTCTTAGACAACAAGGAAGTCTTGGACATATAGTTATTACTGAGAACGAGGTTGATGATATACTAAAAATTTTAGACATATCCAAAGCTTCGGGACCTCATGCTGTTAGTCCAAGATTATTAAAAGAAGCTACCAAATTTTAAAATCCCCCCTTTGTAGACTTTTTAATTTATCTCTTAGAACTGGAATATTTCCTACTAATTGGAAATGTGCCAACGTCACTCTCATTTTCAAAAAAGATTCACCAAGTAACTATAAAAATTACAGACCTATATCTTTAATTAGTGTAATAGGAAAGGTTATGGAGAGATGTGTATACAAACACATTCATAATTATCTACTTGAAAATAATATTATTACAAACAACCAGACTGGATTTACGAAAGGCGATTCGGCTATTTATCAACTTAGTAATATTACAAATGAGTTTGGTAAGGCATTAGATGAGGGTAAGTAAGTTAGGGTCATATTTTGCGATATTAGTAAGGCATTTGATAGGGTTTGGCATCGGGGTTTACTAAAGAAATTAGAGTCAATTGGTATAAGAGAGTCTCTTTTGGATTGGGTTCAAAAGTATCTGTCTGGAAGGAAACAAAGAGTGGTGATCAACAATGTATCGTCTGACTGGGGTTTCATTAAGGCGGGAGTGCCCCAAGTGTCGATTCTAGGGCCGCTATTTTTTAAAATTTTTATAAATGACATCGTTATAGACATACAGTCTACGATTAAATTATTTGCTGATGACACGAGTTTATATTTAATAATAGACAATCCACAAACGACGGCAGACATTCTAAATAGGGACCTAGATAAAATTCATACTTGGTCAACGAACTGGTTGGTTTCATTCAATCCACAGAAAACTGAAACAATGACTATTTCACGAAAAATTAACAAACCGCATCATCCTGACATTTTTATGAATGACACTCCTATAGCTGAGGTTACTAATCACAAACATCTCGGACTGAATATTTCGAAGGACGGTACTCACCATACTCATATTGACTTAATAACAGAGAAAGCGTACAGACGATTAAATATTTTACGAAGATTTAAGTTTATTCTTGACAGAAAAACGTTAGAGACCATATATCTGACTTACATAAGACCATTATTATAGTATGCTGACGTTATTTGGGACAATAATATAGCTTACGTAGTTGATAAGATCGAGAAAGTACAAATAGAGGCTGCTAGAATCGTAACTAGGGGCACTCAGTTAGTCTCATTAAATAATCTATATTTAGAAACAGGGTGGGATAAACTGAAGAACCGTCGGGAAATGCATAGACTGGTTTATTTTTACAAAATGAAGAACAACATTTCGCCACAGTACTTATCAGACTTAATTCCAGATTTTCTTAATAGTATCCATAGTCATAACACAAGAAATGCTTCTATTATTCCCCCTATAAGGACACGAACTAGTTTATACACGAATTATTTCTTACCGGCTACCATACGCTCTTGGAATCTTTTACCAGAACGCATCAAGTCTAGTACTTCGGTTAATTCTTTCAAATCTAATCTGAAACCCAATCATCCACAAAAACGCCCTTTTATTATATTGGAAAACGACTTGGTCAAATTCTACACTCTAGACTTCGTATGCATTGCAGCTCTTTAAACCAGCATCTTTACTCAAAAAATGTTGTTGACTCCCCGTTTTGTCAATGTGGTGCTATTGAAACAACTGAATATTATTTGTTATACTGCCCTCTCTACAACGTACACAGACAGCTTTTTATTGAGCCCTTTTTTGACGATCCTCTGATTTCATATGATGACTATCTTTTTGGATCACCCGAGTTCAGTTACGAACAAAACGTTGAAATTTTCTTGGCAGTGCAATCCTTTATTATTAACTCGAAACGATTTAAGAGAAATTAAAGTTGTCAATTGAACCCACGACTTGTCTTTTGACATATTACACAAACAGTGCATGTGCTCACTTTATTATTTTTTCTTTATATCATATTTCTTTTCATTATTTAATTTCACATATAACTGTATATTATTATATCAATTTTAATTTGTTTTAATTATTATATTAATTCATTATAATTTCTACCATTTGAGCTTATATTCTGCTTTGTAAATTTAATTTCTTCAGGAAACGGATTAATATAAGTTGTTTACTTGTTTCCGAATCCTGTTAATGATTCATCTGAATAATTTTTACATATTCATGCTTGTATTGTATTATTGAATTACTTAATAAAATATGTTTACATTAATTATTCAGTTAGTAAAGAATAAATCGGAAGTAGTAGGTTTCTATGAACTGCTTTGGTTTTCAATTTTCCCTTTCCATACTGTCCTTTCTGTTCTAATTACATATACTGGAATGGTGTCGTCAGGTTGAGAATCAATAACGTATGTTTCTCTATCCCACCGGTTTGCTATCTTTTGCTTACCTCTTAAATGAATGTCCTGAAGCAGAACCCTATCACCTTGTTTCAAGACTGAATTTCTTACTTTCAAATCATAGCTTGTTTTCTGCCTTCTACTTGTTTTATCATCAGCTTTAGAAGCTGTTTAGTATCCAATGTATCCAAACTGTAATCTCTTCTCTAATTGTCGACCGTATGATTCATGACTTTTACCTTGACCTAACTCTGTGTTTACTCCTAAGAAAGCATCAATGCTAATTGTCGCCCGTATGATTCATGACTTTTACCTTGACCTAACTCTGTGTTTACTCCTATGAAAGCATCAATGCTAAGGCGAGGATGCCAGACAAACATTAAAAAATGTGGACTGTAATTTGTACTCTCATGCCTAGTAGCGTTATGCGCATGTACCAAAGGAGCTACATAATTTTTTTCAATTTACCTTCTGTTCATCATTCAAAGTTCCTAGCATGCTTAAGAAAGTAAAGTTAAACCTCTCACACTGACCATTTCCATCAGGATGAGCTGGAGTCGATCTAGACTTCATAGAACCAGCCATCTTACACAATTCGCTAATAACTGTATACTCAAAATTTCTACCTTGATCGTTATGTATACGCGCTGGAAACGAGTATTGTGGAATGAATGATTCCCATAGGCATCTGGCAGTAGTCTGAACTGTCTGATTTCTAGTAGGAATTGCCTGAACATAGCGCGTAAAGTTATCAGTTATTACTAGAAATATTTTCATAACCTCCCTTCTACTGTACTAAGCTCAAAACATCTATACAAATCAACTCAAGTCGTTGACACGACTCAATACAGACTAGTTCATCATAGTTCTTAACTTCTGTTTTCCTCAGTATGCAATTTGGACGTATTGATACTTTATTTTCTACATCTTTGTTGACCCCAGGCCAGAAAAACATAGATTTCACTAGATATAATGCACGATATCTACCCTGATGACCAGTATCATCATTCAAACCTTTCAAAACCACTTCTCTTTAGTACACTGGTAAAAGAAGCTGATAGGTAGTCTCACTATTCATGTTACTTACCCTGTAAAGAATACCATTTCTTATTATCAATATATTTCAGTCATATAACAGTTTACGCACATACTGCGATTCTTTGCCAATTTGTCTCTTTGTAGGTTTCTGTCTCTACCTTTTGCAACACAATGACTCTAGCTATATCTGTATCTCTCTTCTGTTCATCAATACATGCAACGTCACAAAATTCATTTACCCCTAGGTCGTTACCATCAACCAAAGCATCAAGACTCTGAGACATCAGTATACACTTAGCCGAAGGGCAACTAGGCGCGAATAATATTGCATCGCATATGACCTTAACAGCATCGCTGAACAATTCCTGGCGATCCTGAGCAAGCCTGGACAAACTGTCTGCAACAGTGTTAGACTTATCACACATGTACGTGAAACTGAAATCATAGCTTGCTAGAGCTGATATCCATCTTTGTGACGTAGCATCGAGTTTAGTTTTACCCAGCACATATGTGAGAGGATTATTATCTGTACGGACTTCAAGCTTATTTCCATATAAATAATCATGGAATTTATCCGTAACTGCCCACTTAAGACCAATAAATTCTCTTTTATGTGCAGGGTAACGTTTCTCAGTAGCACGTAGCGCACTATTGGCATAGGCTACTACCCTATCTATACCATTCTGTCGCTGATAAAGTACGTCGCCTAACCCGTTGCCACACGAGTCTATGTCCAGAAAAAACGGTAAACTGTAATCGGCATAAGCTAAAATAGGAGAACTAGTCAATACATCCATTAATCTCTAACGAGCAGCTTGCTGCTCCTGACCTCAATTCCACTTAACTGGTTTAGTCTTACCTTTCCTTTTCCCATTATTTTTGATTTTCTTATTGGTATGGTGTCCAACAAGTAGATCATTTAAAGGCCTTACCATTTTAGCGTAGTCCTTGATGAATTTCCTGTAATAGGATGTAAATCCAAGAAATTGTCTCAAGCATTTGATATTATATATGTCTCGCCAATATCTTACCGCATCAACCTTTTCTTCGTCAGTTTTAATGCCATCTTCAGAAACTACAAATCCCCAGTACTTGATCTCTTTCCTGATAAACTCACACTTAATTCCTTTTAACTTTAAGCCATTTTCTCTCATTTCCTGAATACTGACTCTAATCTTTCTATTTGTTCTTCTGCAGCCTTAGAGAAAATCACAATATCATCTAGATTTACTAAGCACTCTCTTAGATTTACCACGCCCATGCACCTCTCCATAAGTCGCTGGAAAGTTGCACAAGCGTTTGTTAAACCAAACGGTATCCTAGTATACTCATAAAAATCTAACGGTGCAAGATTAAAATATGTCTTATACCTGTCTGATACCTTAAGATTACACTGTAAATAAACTGAGAGTAAATCTAGTCGAGAAAAATACGTACTTCCGGCTAAGCAATTAAATGTTTCTTCTATACGAGGAATACTCTGTGCATCACGAACAGTCATCTTGCTTAGAGTTCTGACATCTATGCACATACGCAAACTTCCATCAGATTTACGTACCAGTACCACATTAGAGGAAAAAGGGCTGTTCGACTCCCTAATAGCTCATGAATCCAACAATTCCTTCAAATGCTCACGGATATCTTCATATAAGGAAGGAGGAATGCGTCTAAACGGTTGCATAAATGGAATATCATTGGTTAACTTAATCTCGTGTGGTGGTGTTCAATCAATGTTGTATAACCTAAGTCAGTAGAGCCTGTCGAAAGTACTGATTTCCATTAGTCAACATACCTTGTAAATTTGCTTTTGTGTACTTTGATAAACCATCTTCGATTTTAATACCAAGATCCTTCAGACTCTTACCTTCTGTGGTATTAACTGCCACTGGCCTAGCTTTATAATCAAACTCAAAACCATCTCGGATGACCTTTACCTCTCTCAACTTACAAAAAAGACTTGGGTTTAATAACCGCAGGTTTTGAAGTAATGTTTCAAATCTTAACATGAATTTTCTCTCTACCCTTAACAGATACTACTCTTGGGCAAAAAACAACTTTATCCAAGATATCACTAGAAAATGAACAATTTTCAGTAATTAAAGTCCATTTATCATCAACAGATGAACCCTTCATCTTAATCATACCAGAAACTGTCATAACTGATGAAGGCCGCAATGCCAACGGGTGCCTTTTTGAAAAACGCACCACACCAGAATTCTTATGTAAGGATAGAAATGCAGTATTCCACTGTTTTGGAATTTTAACTTCCTCATCTAGACAATATACAGTCAATGGACATAAGTATTCGTCACCTTCAATTTTACGCTATATATTTCATATAAAACCACATTTTTTAAACATTTTAATAAGCATTGTCATTTCTAAATGGATTGTGATCATTTTGGCACCAGAAGAAGCAGACATATTTAAAGATTATTTGTATATTTTAGCATGATTTTTCGTTAAATTGCCTTTATTTTCTTATGATTTAAAGAGACAATTTTTGTTTTCTGACGTCAAATTTGCTATATATTTTAACAAATATAAAATTGGAAAAATCAAGATTTGTGCTTAAATCGTAAGAAAACAAAAACCATGCAGACAAAAATTACTATCAGATAAGCAAATAAAATTCAAAGAATGCTGCTGTCTTGAAATAAATTTAATAAAGATCTGCCAAGAGATAGCTTTAACATATTTGCTTGAAAAAAGGAGGTTTTATCCTGAGAAAACTTTAGAAAAAAACAAATAGTATACGAGATTATTGACAGTTTTTGGCCACAGCTTTAATTCAATTGTACATATATATAGATAGATAAATACATAAATAAATAAATAGATAAATAGACAGTAGTACTTTTTGTATATTTCTAAATACGTGGGACAATTTACTATATAGCAAAAATTCCCACACCCATAGCTGATCATCCCCCCGGATATTTTGCTATATAGTAAGTGTTCCCCCTTAATCCGGATAATTACTATTGATTCGGAATTTAGCACCCTAAAAGTGTTAATTTTAATTGTTATATACCATTAATAATCATATCCGGTTATGATTAAAAGTTAAAAAAGCACATGCTTTGCATTAAAATAAAATGTACGGAGCCATTTTTGCAGTATTTGGAAAACTTGACAGTAGGTAGGAAGGTTTACTATGCGGAATAAATACTTTATAGTAAATGTTCCCACATGGGGGAAGGTTTACTCTATAGTAAATCTTCTGGGGGGTTAATCTACTATGGGGAAGGTTTACTCTATGACACCGGCACTATTTTAAGCAAACATTCGCTTCAGATAAAATGGTTTTCCCAGTTTTCCGGTTGTTGACTGATTTTGTCTGTTTATATACTTATGAATTTTGACCTTCCCATTGGAAGATTGTTCGGAGTTCGGTAATATTGTTATTACCCTTATTAATAAAACAATAATAATCTTTCAAACAAAGTCAGGAGAACAGAAAACTCACATTTTGAATTATTTAATTATGATTTGAAGAGAATCAAATGTTTAAAGATGCCATGATACATGTGTTTCTAGTTGATTGTGTGGTCCGTTTACTTGAGTGACATTGCTAACTTGTGAATAACTTCAGCATTAAACTTTTCTAGGAGTTTCCAAACTCTCCATTTACAGTAATTTTGTTTTCTTAGTTGATTCAATCTTCCTGTGTTGCTTTCAAAACTTATAAAAAGAAATACCCGTTAACAGAGTGGTATTAGCATTGTGTAAACTTTTTAGTGCTTGATGTTTCGTCCAATGAAATGCAGGCATAAAAAAACAGTAGTATTCAAGTCAAAATGGAAATATTATGTTTATCTACTACAAAGTGTTCATCCATACATTGATTCAGAGGTACGACCATGCATCCAAACACACAAAGACAAAATTAACTCTATATATTTACTACAAGTTATTATAACAACATAAGTAAACACTTTTTTTTCATTTTACAAAAATGAACTTAAACCAAAAACTTTTTTAATCTAAAATTTATGTTTTTAAGAAATTGAAAACTGCGATAAATAAACTAATTCTTGGAAAAGTTATAACATTCAATAGATAAAATTGAAGAATGAGTCAAAATCGATACTCGAATACTATTGCTGATTCATAAAATAAATCAAACCACGAAAGTAGATACAAGGAAGTACAAAAAGTGTGGGTTTCCTGTTTTAATAATTACATATTTTGTTTAAGTGTTTCACAGCAACATTGTACAGCTATATATATAACTAAGTATGTACAACACAACAAAAATATGATAATACTGTATAAAATAACAGGAGTGGTTATATAAACTAGAATCAAAACAAAACAACAGTGTTTTCTGATTTCAGTCATTGCCATTTTTCGCATGTTCACCCAGCTTATGGCGTAAACAAAACAAACTTATAATCATATAATAATTTATCTGTTTAACTTAAAGTTGAAAGGCTATATTTTCAGATTCATGTATTCTCTGTCTTCTGGTTCTGAAATGAAGAAGACAAAATATCAATAACAACAGAGCAGCATTATATTGTACAGTCTTTAATAAGGCAAGTGTGACTACAACTAGATGTTCAAGTAATGGTCAACAAACTCCTTAATAAGGCAAGTGTAACTACAACTAGAGGTTCAACTAGTGGACACCAAACCCCTTAATAAGGCAAGTGTGTCTACAAACAGAGGTTCAACTAGTGGACAACAAACCCCTTAATAAGACAAGTGTAACTAGATCTAGAGGTTCAACTAGTGGACAAGAAACCCCTTAATAAGACAGGTGTGACTACAACTACTGGACAACAAACCCCTTAATAAGACAAGTGTGACTACAACTAGAGGTTCAACTAGTGGACCACATACCCCTTAATAAGGCAAGTGTGACTACAACTAGAGGTTCGACTAGTGGACCACAGAACCCTTAATAAGACAAGTGTGACAACAACTACAGGTTCAACTAGTGGACCACAGACTCCTTAATAAGGCAAGTGTGACTACAACTAGATGTTCAACTAGTGGACAACCAAACCTTAATAAGGCAAGTGTGCATACAACTAGAGGTTCAACTAGTGGACAACAAGCCCTTAATAAGGCAAGTGTATCTACAACTAGAGGTTCATCTAGTAGACACCAAACCCCTTAATAAGGCAAGTGTATCTACAAACAGAGGTTCAACTAGTGGACAACAAACCCCTTAATAAGACAAGTGTGACTACAACTATTGGACAACAAACCCCTTAATAAGAAAAGTGTGACTACAACTAGGGGTTCTACTAGTGAACACCAAACCCCTTAATAAGGCAAGTGTGTCTACAACTAGAGGTTCAACTAGTGGACCAAAGACCCCTTAATAAGACAAGTGTGACTACAACTAGAGGTTCAACTAGTGGACCACAGACCCCTTAATAAGACAAGTGTAACTACAACTATTGGACAACAAAGCCCGTAATAAGACAAGTGTGACCACAACTATTGGACAACAACCTCTTAATAAGACAAGTGTGACTACAACTAGTGATTCCACTAGTGGACCACAGACCCCTTAATAAGGCAAGTGTGATTACAACTAGAGGTTCAACTAGTGGACAGCAAACTCCTTAATAAGGCAAGTGTAACTACAACTATTGGACAACAAACCCCTTAATAACACAAGTGTGACCACAACTATTGGACAACAACCTCTTAATAAGACAAGTGTGACTACAACTAGGGGTTATACTAGTGGACACCAAACCCCTTAATAAGGCAAGGGTCTCTACAACTAGAGGTTCAACTAGTGGACAACAAACTCCTTAAAAAGGCAAGTGTGACTACAACTATATGTTCAACTAGTGGACAACAAACTCCTTAATAAGGCAAATGTAACTACAACTATTGGACAACAAACTCCTTAATAAGACAAGTGTGACTACAATTATTGGACAACAACCTCTTAATAAGACAAGTGTGACTACAACTAGGGGTTCTACTAGTGGACCACATACCCCTTAATAAGGCAAGTGTGACTACAACTAGATGTTCAACTAGTGGACAACCAATCCTTAATAAGGCAAGTGTGCCTACAACTATAGGTTCAACTAGTGGACAACAAGCCCTTAATAAGACAAGTGTATCTACAACTAGAAGTTCATCTAGTGGACAATAGACCTCTTAAAATACTTAGCAAGTTGGGAGAAAAAAACATTAGTTTGGTAATTTTGTTGATGATGTCTATCCCATTGAGCTTGAACTGAAACCGTAGATATCAAGTTTGCTGGTGTTTCTGGAATTAACTTCATCAGATGGCATGTACACTCAAAGCCAAAGTATTTGGAAGCAAAATAAATTAAAAATCATTGGGAGTTAAAAATAAAATACAAAAGGGTCTAAGCAGATAGCCAAATTCGAATATATCGAAACACTGATTACTGGACAGATGATATCATAGGCGACTAATATTCCATCACCTGAGGTATAGACACATGATTACACAAAGTTTTCGCAAGTTATCTTACCTCATATTTAGTGCCGTAATGTTTGGTGATTAGATTCATTTAGGTAAGTAGATGTAGCATGTAGTGCAATATATTAGCTGGGTGGAATATTTAATATAGACCTGATTTGCTTTATAAAATGAATTGTATATTTCTAATTCAAACCTCGCAATATGTAACTATGTTAATTGATTGTGTCATGCAACTATATCATTAACATCAGGTATCTCTTCATAAACATTAGTGTTATCCTGTTCACCCAGCGTTTCATACTGTTCTGTTGTTCTGTAATATAATATACACTAAATTGTATTAACAAAACTAAATATAACAATATAAAATAATGGTACATAACAGAAAAACACATAAAATACCAAATTTTAATGATTATTGCTATGTCGTTAAAATGCCCCTGAAACTGTTCGTCTGAGAGTCGAATGTATTGTTGTCATGGTTAATATTGTTGTATTTAAATAATGTAATTTATTAAAACTAAAAGCTATAAAGCTATGGTCAATCTCTCTCAGGCTTACCATTGGTTTATTTTGCGCATTGTGATGCCACTGGGGGTCAGTTGGACTGTTGTCATACATGTAGCGTTTGCAAAATTGGGAGGCCCTTTGACAGCAGATTGTGTTGTTGTTATTCATGTACCCTATGCAAGCTGTGAAGCCGTTCGACAATATCATATATTGTTGTCATACATGTAGCCTATGCAAAATTCGTAAACCGTTCGACAGTAGATTATATTGTTTTATACCACTCTGATGTGAAGCCATCCCATTGTGCAACATATTGTGTCATTGTCATTGACAACACATGTTGTGAGACAGTTAAGTAGCACATTGTACTGTCATAGTTTACATATAGTTGACTATTAGGCAGTTATAAAATGTAAAATATTGTTTATATTTGAAGCATGCTATCATACCGTTTGGTAGTTTATTTAAATCCATTTTTCCTCATTAAGTGTTATACACTCTGTAAAAGGCTACTAGAGGATCAATCTTATTGGTTATCGTCTCTTGTTGCAGCTGAACAATATTATATATTTACTGAGATAAAGCGTAACAACAATCAGTATATAAAGAAGGTGAAAAGGTTACAAGACAGTGACTGTCTCATTAATATACTTACGATTCAGACTGTCTCTGTTCTGGAAAATTAAATATGATTAAGTAATATTTGACCACATCTACACTCAAAATGCTGATAAATTAAACAGTATGCAACATGTCATTTGTGTGGCTAACAGCAAATGTGGCTATGTACATGTCCAACCTTAGGATGTGCGAGGCCTAATGCTGTTCTCTGTACAACCTGCTGTATGTTGTTGTGTGTGCTTGAACAGCCGAGAGCAGATAATTAAAGGACAAAAGCAAATTGGTTCCAATTGGTCCAATTGTTTTAAGACCGGTCCTGCTAATGTGCTTTTGGTTCCAAGATAAAATTGTTTAATACAAGTGATCGTGTTATTGCATGTTCTTGTTAGATTTATTCTGATAAATAAAACAGTATACAACATGTCATTTGTGTGGCTAAAAGTAAATGTGGCTTTATGTATGACCGGCCTCAAGAGCTGCGAGACCCAATGATGTTCTCTGTAAAACCTGCAGTGTGTTATTGTGTGTGCTTGAACAGCCGAGAGTAGATAATTCAAGGACAAGACCGAATTGGTTCTAATGGGTCCAATTGGTTTAAGACCGGCCCTGGTTATATGCTTTTGGTTCAAAGGGCAAATTGTTGTATTGCATGTTTTGGTTAGATATATTCTACTGTACACTAGTTATACCTCAAATCATATGGTAATGTCTCAACTGTTATTGTACCATCAGATGTAAGCAAGCTAGGTTGACATATTTCGCTTAATCGCGCACTCGGACACAAGTTTCAAATAGTTATTGTACCATTCGTTTACTATATCCTATTGCATCGTAGAATAGAAATAAAATAATATTTCACACCGTAACAAATGGCAACAAACAGAAAGACCACAACACTGTCTTTAAAATTACATGCATAAAGTTAAAGCACTTTATATAGACTTGTAAGGACAACCTACGATTGTTACTGAGAGACTTCAGTTAATAAACAAGTCACCCTCCATACTGTTTTACGAAACGAATTAAGATAATAAATTCATCGTACCTTGTTCACTTGATAAACCACCAGAGGTATTTGGAATGTCTTGCATAGTTAATATTTCGTAAGTCGCTGTAGAACTACAATGTATAGATGAAGTCGTATTTTATAATATAAACATACAGAGTAGAATTGACAAATATCTTCAAATGTTTAAATTGCACTAAAATTAATAAAGTAAAAAAAAAATGGAGTCAAATTGAAACAAGTATCACAACGTCTGAAGAAATTAAGATTTACACCAGACCATTGTAGAAGCGGAAGGTAAAATGGATGTCCCTTACACATACGTACACGACCACTCAATCTTACGGGTTGGTACACACATTTCAATAAACAGTAGTGGGTTGAACTATTTTTGTATGTGTCCAAATCTCACTTCTCATTGAAATGATGTGGACATGTAAGATGGTTGTATAACAGAGGCGTTAAGAACCTTAACACTGACCCTATGCTATTTCAAACATATTATTTCTTATTCCTTTAATCGTAAATGATTATACGATTAAATAATTTTAGGTATCCACCTTTAATATATAACAATTATGATAATCTAATACAATGGATCATATATTAGCTATTTTGTTGAATTCTGTCGGATAGTAATAATATGATTGTACCACAGAACAAGGTTAGTAATACATATTCCATTTTTAGCAGACATTTTTCTTTTCCTCAAGAAAATCAAATTATTTTCTGCTGACCAGTTATATTTTTGTTCCTGGTAGAAATGCTATATTTGCATCGGAATTTCTTTACAATTAACTTTGTGTTATGCATAGCAAAATGATGTCTTTAGATACTCACGTATTTCCACCTCTCTGCTGTAGATCTGAAAATTGAGAAAAGGTAATAAATAGAAAGTACACGACACGGTATGTTTTCAGGAGTATACAAGAGCAAATATGTAGTTGTAAAGTAATGTGAAGCTTCCTGTCCTTCCTATTCCATTCCATTTCCTACGTGGAAACTCATTCTGTCAAACCCAAGTTACTATATCACTATTAGACTTAGAAGTGAAAACTAATGAAATATTGATTATTTAGCAGAGATGGAGGTGGAATTTTTAAAAGAAAAAGACAAATATTGTTTCCTTCCTTTGATAAAAACTGTGTCAGGGACATTGTTCAACTGATCATGCAACAATGTACCTATCACTTCATGAATTAATACAGCGGATATCAAAAGGAATAGAGGCAATTCGGAAAAAACAAACTACCAGATGTCTGAGCTAATAACAAACACACGTACTTTTAATATTTATACAGCGAAATTTGCATTGAAACGTGGATTACTCCATGTATGGTTTGTGAAGAAACTTATTTATGTGTAATGTGTTGATTTTCTGTTCCTTTGTTTGATAATCTAACATCTAATTCAGAATACTTAGTAACAGTCATTGATCATGATGTCTTTCCTGTTTGAGTATCCGACTAAATGTTGTGACACACCGCCAATAGATACTGTAATATTTACTTAACGGGCCAGTTACTGTTATTTAACAACAAATGAAAGAGAAAACAACTCAGCTATATCGTGGTGAGAACAAATTAAATTTAATGAAATGATGTTGAAAGGTCAGCTTTATACCAGACAAACACGTTTAATTGGATCTTCTTAGTGATAGCTCACTGCACCTCCAGTCTGTTGATAAACATGTCGTATCCTGATTTCGAGACAACCAGTCTTGGTTCTAGCTTCTAAATGCTGCATGTTTAGCGGAAAGCAGTAAATACCAATTTTATAGTATTGGATTGACACGACCCGGCTTCGATCTAACCAGGCGAGAACGCTAACTACTACCCAACTCATGCCGTTTTGCTTAGTGAAACTTGTGTATGAGATTATAGCTGGTTTTGAATATGTCTACAACACAGACTAACATTTGACATTGTTTTCTTTAATATCCTATATCGATTGTTGTTTTGTATGGAGTTGGTCTACATCCATAGAATAAGGTACTGCTAAAAAAAAACTATTAGATAAGATACAATTGCGAAAAAAAATGCGACAATTTCAGAACAGATCCATAATCCAATCGAAAAATCGTAGAAAGAGGCAAAAAGTATAAAAGTATACTCCCAATACGCTTATATACATGACAGGTCACGTTGCTTGTCCTGATAGATGTACTTAGCTAGGTTAAACAAGTTCTATGGAGATGTCACGGTTACACGGGAATGAAAAACATACACATGCCTTGAATGACTACCTGCATTGCAATGTTATATTTAGGACATGTATTATTGAATAGAATGGTATGAATACCAGACTTGTGCTTCAAATATTACCATAGCTAAATGTTCTTGATATATGTAGAAGTATGTTGTAATTGTTACCTTCATTTCTCGTATCACTCGTACCCTCTCTGATGTCTTCGTACATGCCATTGGTTCTTCGGTTTAGAGAAGACATTTCGTCATCATTCTCCGATCTATATAATATATAACATTATATTTAAACATTATAAATATGATTGAAAACTTCAATTATATGCCACCACTCGACATGTAGAGAATGTTAAATGTATATAATGTGAGTTAAATTCAGTCGGACTAAGATCAAATTATTGATTTTACCATACTCACTGAAAATATTTGTATTGAGGTATTCAAGGGGAAGGCCAAAATGTGTTTGTTTGTTCAGGTATTTAGTGGCGGTCAGTTTTAAATATGGAGGAAAATTGAGGACCCGGAGAAACCACCAACCTGTCGGAAGTCACCAACACTTTATCACAAGATGTTGTTCACATCGACCTGATCAAGATTCGTCCTCAAATATCAGTGCCGATATTGGATGCGAATTGAACTTTGAATTACACTCTTTCTCGATATATACTACGAAATAAATGTATTACCTGTTCGAAATTTCATTACGTGTTCCACCTGACCAACCTGCAAAATTAAAATGTTAAAACAAAAAAGAAAATAATGAGTAAAATTTTGAAATAATCATAAAATATGCATGTAAATATGTGCAAATTTTTTGAAAAGTCATTTTTATGTAATTTAAAACTATATACTAAAGCATGAGAACCGTCTGCTCCCTGTATTAACATATTTCTGTAGTATAATAATTCTCTATACAGACATTACATATCATAAATCAGTTAAAACTGAACATCGTTTCACACATATATTGTAGTTAACATAATACAACACATTTAACAAGTTGTTGTACAACACGAACGAAACGTGATCCGTAGGGAACATAACATTCACCGCAGAATACGTTTGTTTCGAATCATTTCCATTCCGTCAAAATTGTGTTATTTTCATACGCCAGATCACGTGATTTCGATGGAATGAAAAGCTCGGGACTTCCGGTGTCAATGTACAAAAGAAAAACTCCAATCGATATGTGCCGTTTTAACGTTCGATCCTCAACTTAATATCTAAACATTTTCTGAAAAGACAGATATCAGTTAAATTATTTTGTTTGTATCAACGACTTCAATGCAGAGACAATTACTTTTTTAAGATTAAATTTGCTTTCCTTCTTTATTTGCTGCTGTCAGCATCATGAAAGGAACACGATTTGCCTTTATATATATATATATATCTGATATCAGACAGATAGTGGGGTACCGAACACCAGTATTTATATAGCCGTTTCATTGGAGTTTCCATATTACAATTACTTATAATCAACCGCATTTACGACTATGATATGCTGAAGTTGTCACAGTAATAGCATAAACATCGGAAGTCGTCTGCGTTATCTTTCAGACGTCAAGACACGAATAAGACGGAACGTGGTCGGAATTGACATGATTCGAAACAACCGTATTGACGGTGAGCACCGATTAAAATGGGACGGAACACGCGATGACTAACTTTTCAATTATAAACTTTCCATGTTTTTTGTGTATCAAGCTTGAAGTAGCACTCATTGGAGAGTTCATAAGAGTTAAATTGAAGACTTCACATCGACGTTTTATTGATGCTATCATGAATGCAGTAATCGCCTCTCAGTCTCTGTCTCAACGATGATTGCGGATATACTTGTGGTGCCGTAAAGGCAGCTGAAAGCCAAAGGTCAATGGCCAAAAGAAAATGGACAAAAGAACAAGCAATGCTCTTCCAAATACTACACTAAAGTAAAACAACCGGTCTCAGGTGCTGCTCTACTCTACTAGTTGCGCCGGTCGGTTATTATGGCTACAAACCAATAACAAGTCATTAATTAGCAAAGAATCGGATTGTGATGACAAGAAACAGAACATATCCTTGGTCATTTGTGACAAATATATTCTGTATCACAGTATAACAGTCATGGTGGCTGCCGCAACCCTTTCGAAGTAATGACTCTTTCTGCTTATGACATTTATTGAACCTTGACTGATGCCTTGGGAGGACAAGCGCGTGCCACATTTGCTTTTACAATAACAGTTTCACATGAAGGGTTTGAAGAAAAGGGGTAATCCGAATCCGGAAGTCGAAAAAGAACATGAGTTCAGCTTCGGTTTTGGTGGGCTCCGTAATGATCATCTTTAATTTCTGTGTTTGTTCACGTTGATTAATTATATGTATTTTATACTTGTATGCCATGTGTATGTTTTTCATCTGCAGTTTTACTATAACATATTGGTATAATTTGCCTTTTCTTATAGCATATTTAATTAATGTATATTCTAAGAAAAAGATGCCCACAGCCCCACATGCATGCAGGAAGACACAATATTTGGTGCTGTGAGGGTACAAACTACTCATTTGCAATTCTGCAATTCATGATATCCGTCGTTAAGAACCGATATACAAAGGCGTGGCCTGGTACCGACCAACCAATGTATACTGTATGTTTTAATAGTGGCATCTAATCTGCATACAATCAGTTGATACATGGAAATCATGTAATGATGACATAATTCAGAATATCTATAATCTAAAACCTTTTTCATTGATGACTTCCATTAATAAAACCCTGTTTATTTTGAACAGCATAGCATATCAACTGCGATTTGGGATACATGATATTGTTCCTCAACAATCGGAACAGTATGCTACATTTATCACATGTGACCTAAAGCTTAGAAATAAAGTGTCCTTGTATGTCACATTAAAAGAAGGATACATGCTACCTTTGCTTCTCCTAAAGAGTAGAGTCCCTAAGATGATAACAGTGATGATTAAAACAGTCATAGCACCAGCCATTCCTCCAATAACAGCGTGACATCCACTTGAGGATGTTTCTTGGATTACTGAAAATAAACAAGAAATATAATATATCGTCGTACATCAGCAACAACCATGATAATTTCTGATTCCTGATATATAATAACATCTCCACAGGAAATATAACGTGCTTAGTCCTTTCAGTTAAATATACGATCGTGAATTTGAAGGAAACGAATGCCCTTTTCCCTATTAACCCTTTTTCACACCTCTAACGCTTTCTTCCTTTTTCCCACCCTAAGCACGTTCCCCTTATTTCCACCCTTAGCCCTCCCCCGTTTCCCCACCTGTAACCCATACCTTTTTTTATCAATATCAAAACTGATAATGTATGGACAATATTCATCGTATTATATTATAAGTAGTGCTTGTTTCTTGTATATACTGTCCATGTTGCATGTACATATAGCTCCGGTTAATTTTTTACACAATTGATGTTGATTGTTTAAAAAGTTGGCCATTCTTTTCTATGAAGCATAGGAAACATATTATATTACTCAGCATTTTAGCTTAGAGTATGGAATAGTTGTGTATTGAGTAGTGAAGTCAAATTATTTAATGTTGTTTCACGTGGAGATATATCTTAATGTACTGTAACACATCTTTAGCTTTTTCAGAATCTAAGTTTCGATTCTCGAACACATGACTAAGTAATTTCCAAGATAAGGATAGACACATGTTCACACATTCCCTATAAGAACAGGTTTTGAGGTAGGGCATCAATCAAGACACAGTCCATAAGCTGTAGACTATTGAAAGTGTACAACTTGTTCTATGCACTACTAACTTACGCTTATCACATCTTTGGCCTTTCCATCCTGGTAAGCAGTTAGTACAGCCACCATTGAATCTGCTGCAATTGTTTCCTTCACATTTCCCACACTTTGTCAAACATCTAGGCCCATAATATCCAGTATTACATTCTACAAATCATAGGAACATAATCCAGGAACCACTTAAGCAATATGATGCAAATTCGACACTAACGTGTGTATAGTTATTAAAGAGATTGCTTAATACACAGAAATACCACACTGTTGGAACACTTTCAAAACCCAATATAAACATCGTAAATACAGAGGTAAGATCGATACTCCTTACACTTATACATAACCGCTCACATTCCTGGCTTGGTGAAAACATTTCAATAAAGAGTGACGGGGTTAAATCAGTTTTATATGTCTAATCCACCCCTTTTATTAATATAATGTGGTCATGCAAGTATTCTCCATGTGAGTAAAATGTCAATACTCATATATAACTGGGTGAGCGATGTTGCTATGACAAACGCCCAATTCTTGAACTTATTCATAAAACATTTGATTTTCGTGACAGAGACATTGGCATATGACTAATATTAGTTCTATTAAAGACAGCCGATGACCTCAACCATCTTTTAAATATTAGACACTGCACAAGGCCATCACTAGACATAATAAGGAAACTATAGTCAACTTTGAACCAAAATCTAATTGTCAATACCATATTTCTTCATCTGAACGCAAGTGACAGAATACACTTCAACAAGTTGTTGATATCATCCGACAAACTTTTTGAAATATAAGATTAGACGACTGTTGATATGCTAGTAGAATTATTTGAATTAAACGTATGCGAGTTGAAAAGACATGAGTGTGGGTCTCTTAAAGAAGATATCAGGATTTGCTAAATGTAAATTTTACTCACAATCTTCCTTGTAAACCTTTGTGCATATGACATCCAAGTTGAGCTTAAATCTAAATTCAATACGCTTTTATCCTTTCTGATTTTACATTGATATGTCGTAAATTGTGGAAGTCGTTATCAGACAAAAACCTTTTAGAAGATATATTGGAACTGTTAATATCATGCTATTTATTTGTGTGTTGCTTAAATTCACAAAATACATTGGTGAAGAAAATATACCATTAATTTATTACATACAATATGTTATACCTTGTGTACATTTGTCACCTTTCCAACCAGGTTTACAATTGTACTGACATACACCAGATACTGGGTTACAAGTTTTGTGTTCACAATTACTGCATGTTTCACTACAGTTGACTCCATATCGTCCTCCAGAACATGCTAATAATTCCAAAATAATACAGAAATCAAAAGTATTATTGATGAAAATTGATGCTTTATAAACAAGCAGTCATTCGTTCCAAGGATATTATAATACTCCCAGTAGTCAGTGTTTCGGCACTGACATGGTTTATTAGATATATTAATGATATAAATTTACGGTTCCTAAATGCTGTAATTATTACCAAAAATTATGGTTCGTCTCCATCAGGCATAGGTGACTTTAGCTCTTTTGGTGTTCTTCTACTCAAAAATGTTTGCTTATTATTTGGCTTTCGGAATCTAATTCCATAAGCGTGTCGTTCACACTGAATTTAATATCTACGGTTTATTTCTAAATAAATTAAAGGATGTACCTCGATGCTTTGGTGTATTTCTGCAAATTGCATTGTATTAGTTCGATTAAACAAATGCAATGTGGTTCGATGAATTAAATAAATGAAGCATGGTCAGAATGCACTAAGACGTGACCAAGAGCCATAAATCAATAGAAAACGACAAAACACAATTTTTAAAGTATCTTTTCAGCTGTGATACGTGTACTCCATATAATGGTTTAGTTTGGTTTATGGTGTTTTACACCACTTTCAACAATATTTCAGTTATATCGTGGTGGTCAGTTGTATTGGTGGATGAAACCAGAGTACCCGCAGAAAACCAACGATATAACACAAGTCACTGACAAACGTTATCAAATAATGTTGTATCGAGTACACATGGCCATGAACGCAGTTCCAACTGACAATGTTAATTGTGGTAGGCATTGATTGCATAGTAAGTCGTAAAGCCAACTACAATACGATCACGAACACGACAACCCCTTCCATTTGATGGAATGTTGCTACATAAATGGAAATCCATAATTGGAAAATTTTCATTTATAATCATCGCGTCGGTGTTGTAGTGGTTAGGGTGATCATCCCAAGTGTGGATGATCGTGGGTTCGCCTCTCGGTTGGGTTAAACAAAAGACTATGAAATTGGTATTGCTACTTCTCCGATCAGCACAAAACATTAAGGAGTAAGAACACGACTGATTGACTTGGAATCAAGATAATGTGTCCGTGTGGAACGACGTGTCTACAGGTGGACTATTATTTCAGTGAGCTAGCACTACACAAATCCAACTGAGCGTGCTGGTCTGCTACAGAGCAGACACCATCACTTCATAGAAATGTAACTTGTTCTCGCTTCTATTGAATTGTCACTTAGATATAATGATAGACACAGACCTACTCTTTAGACTTTGTATGAATGACATAGTTCTACAAATCGGTTCTACATATACTACACCGTCATTGTGAGGAATTGTATGTGGTCTCTCAAAGTTTTAGGTGAATTTCGGGGATATAAATACATAGACGGTGGCAATAGAGGGGCTAAACGAAACTGTATTGCACGATTAGTGTGCGCATAACCACAATCGCACCATCATGGCATTCGTTGATTCAAGTACTTAATTCTTTTATTGGTAATTTGTTAGTTTCCTTTGATCTTTACTACCCGATAAATTTAGTAACAACGTTCAGTTGACCACCGACTCGTGATACAATAAATTATCAGCTGTTGGTCATTTGTCATGTGCGGTCTAACGTGAGGTCACTAAACCTTTCATTTAAAACAAAAAAGATCAAAACACAACAATAAAAAAATCACAAAGCTGTGTTAAAGTTCGAGCTCATAAGATATGGAAATGATACTCCTTGTCTTACAAAAACAAATACTAATAATTAATATCTCATATGATCAATAATTAACAAAATGTCAAATATGCTGCGATCAACATTGTCAATAAGATGACTATTGTGGTTTTCGTGACAAAAAGTTGTAAGATTTTGCTTACTGTATATATTTCCGAGTTTCAGCTTATTCCCTTAGGAATGTGACTGTTCAACCTACAATATAATGCAACTAAACACCGAATAAAATAACAAAATAACACTATTCATTTCTATGATAAATATGCTCATTCTGTTTCAGCTGATGTATTAACAGCATGTCTGAATCTGATAGACATCATTTGTTTTTGGTTAATTTTGTGATTCGATTAAAGTTGGGTCAAATTAAACTACTTTAAATCAAATATGATTTCCCAACTGTTTTGCGTTGAACAAAACTGAAAATTAAATATAGAATATATTATTTTTTCTTCAATACCGTAAATTGGTAAATTGTGGTGTCGGGATATTTTGGCGATTTTCCCTCGGGAGGCATGTGTTTAATTTTGTTTGGTGGGTGTCACTTTCTCAAATTGATATGTTCAATTTTGGCACCCTCAGAAACAGATGATGTTCTCATTTCGTTGAAAACCCATTTATTGGGAGAAAACAATCAGATTTCTGCTGTACCTCAAAGGCCTCGATAAAGAGTGAACAAGGCAAACTCACCTAATTGAAAGAATCGGATATGTGCACTGAATTAATATAGGTACCTTGTATGACAATAAACACACTTACTCATCATGCATTTTTTTCCTCTATATCCAGGTGCACACACACAATGTCCTGTCTTTACATCACATGTTGTGCCATTGCAGTGTGTAGAACAGTTATAAGCACATGCATTTCCATACCTTCCCAAGATGCAACCTACCATAATATAAACTTTCTATATATTTGTTTGACGGCTAATTACAATTTTAATTAAATTTACTAATTTGTCTCTTCTTTATCACATCATACTCAGCGCCCAAAACATGATACATATATCGCAGTTTGTTTTGATAGACACAGAAATGTATTCTAGAGAATCACCGGGCCTTGTATCTCTTTCCTAGTAAAGACGATTTAGAAGATTTATTGACGTATTGCTTATTGTTAAATTTTGATGTCCTAGGATTTGGAATCAATTATTAGACAGTAGGCACTGGGACAATCCTTAAAATAAAATTTAATCTTCATATATCTCTAAGCTGTTTCATGCCATATATGATCCGATTTTTATTCTTAAGATGCTTTTTTGGTTTAATTTACCCATTACACAGGTAGGTGTAAGTGTATAATATTACAAAGAAATATAATTTTTGATTTTAGTATCTTTCTTTTGTAGGCCAGTACATGTAAATGTGCTTCAAGAAGGTGTACAACAGCAATACAAAAGTAAATTCAAAAGTGTAATTATAGAATTATACAACATTAGCCTTTTGATGAGGTCAATGTATGCTTTTATCGACCAGAAAAAAAGTATATTGTGTGAGGACGAAGTCCGAGGGCAATATGCGTTCATCGTTCGATAAAACATGCATTGGCCAATGTAAAAAAGGTTACAAATGTACATTGTTTTAATATGAAATCATATTATTTAAAAGTTGTAATTTGAAAATTCATGATAGCAATCATATTCAAGAGAAGAAAAATGCTATACAAAAGTACCATTAAATTTACAACATTTATAAAGCCTCAGTAAATGTCGCTCTATTAGCGTTGTAAGATACAACATTCACCAAAAGTTCATTGACATTTATTTTAAGTGGCAAATCGGATGCCGTATTTCTTTATGTCAACAATGCTGTTAACCGAAGTGTGGAAGAAAATTCGATTTTGGTCGAATTTCAGACAAGTATCAAATAAAAAAAAATTGGTCTGTTGTGTTGCTCATCGTTTTAGATTTCTGTGTTGGTTTTTTATTTTTGTTATTTATTTTTGTTATTTGTCTTTCGTCCTGTGTCTTGAATTTATTTAGTAATTTAAGGTTTATAGATATCTATTTGTAGTAAGATACAGTTTATATACGTTTTATAATTAAATTATGTGACATGAATTGACACATTACAAAGTCACAAGACAGAGGACGAAGACAAATAAAGGAAAAAAAAAAAAAAACACAATACAGAAAACTCAAAAGATGAGCAACAGAAAAATGTTGGACATCACTACACACAAACATACACAACAAATAATAAGACAAGAGCCATTCTACAAACAACTGGAGGTAAAGACGAACCGAACATCGTTCCTATGCGGAAATCGTATCAGACGTGATGTCACGGAACCGAGCACGTAAAGATACATCATAGGACAAAAAAAACAAAAAAACAAAAACAACAGAGCACCCTGGACCCACACCAAAAATCCGGAGGTGAACTCAGTAACTCGCGAAGGGTAAGCAGTTTTTTCCTCTTATAAGACACCAGCCATGTTTGCAATATAGTATATGATATTATGATAAACTATTTTCTTTTGTCACATTTAAGTTTAGAAAAAAAGATTTCCAACATGTGCATCGGTGCAATATATAAAAGTTTGAAGATATCAATAGTGTAGTCAGAAGCCGTAGATCGAAGAAGAACTAACAGTCAATATCTAATCTTACCATATACTTCAACCTCACAAAGTTCAAGGACAGCCTCTGGGAAGTTCCGTTGATTATAAATTACTACATATCGTCCATGATAGTCACATGTTATATTCTGTAGTGTGTTTGGATAACCATCTTGTTGGTCGTGAAAACACAGGTGCCCGCTGTTTGGATGTTGCTCATCAAATGTATCTGATATGTGGATATAAAAACCATCAAATCTGTAATGATCTAAAATGAGAAGCAAATAACTAAATATTAACATTGTGTGTTTTAAGAGTTACCGTAGTAACTGTATCAACGCAAGAATAATTGTGAAAACTGGTAATTCACACTGGCACACAATCAATAAACTCAGTGTATACCATTCCCAATGACTGAACTATTTGTCAACTGCGTTTTTGCTCCCATGAAATTATTTGATAAAAATATAAAAAGCTTTCGAATTATAGAAATATGCAGCTAGATATCCACTGAGATATCATTGAAAAATACAATTCCATAGCAGCACAGTTCAATAAATTCTAATTTGTGAAACAAATATATTTATAATATTAAATTATGCTTGGCAAGGTCAGCACTGTTTTTTTTTAGATTTGATGAAAAATATAATATGTGTGACAAAATTAACATTTCATTTTCCTTTATGGTTTCTAATGTAATATGTCATTTTGTAATAAACTGTTTTTTTCTGTTATATCACGATGATAACATATGAAAAAATAATGAAATTCATCACCTATTGAAATACATATACTTTTCACAAGTTAGATTTTGATTTAGAATATTTCAGAATTTTAAATGATTTTTGTCTAAATCATCCGAATTTGCATATTCTACAGAACAATATATTCCATAGGATATATATGATGTAGCAATATTTATAATGCATTTACTATTTAAATGGGAAAGGACATTTATTTCAGGGGATATAACTCTGAGCATTCAGGCCAGTTGTAGAATATTCTAGAAAAAAAAAACAATTTTGTAGCAGTGTAGACTTTTTACTTAATACGTCCATACTACCATACGTATAATGTATCATGGGTCTCTGTTTTGGGCACAGAGTGCAACACAGTAGAAATTGGTAGAATAGTGACGGCGCTTTAGACACCAAATAAGATATTCAAGAATTTGTTTTTGCATTTTAGTGTCTACATTTAGCAATGTTTTTCATACATGAGCTTCCAATACAATACACGTACTTTATCGACAAATATAAAACTCGATTGTACTCGCCTTGAAACAGGAATGCACGTATATTGACTTTTTATCTCCTTCAAATTCAGCTTACCTAAATATTTGGACATTTTGGATATTTTTGATATTTCTGCTCATCGGTGCTATGTATTTTAAATTTGATTTTCCAACTGTTTGTGGTCAGGCACCAATGACATCGTTTGTTGAACAAATATGCATGTGCATCGGTGCAATATATAAAAGTTTGAAGATATCAATAGTGTAGTCAGAAGCCGTAGATCGAAGAAGAACTAACAATACAATATCATAGTCACCATTGATATTAATATAGTAACATATTCTGTATTTGTCTTGCGTCCTTCTTAAGATTGCTGATATATATGTAGTCAGTTCAATATGTTATGCGTTCAAATCAGCAGATAAACTATCATCATCATGATTAGCATACATAAAATATATTCCATCTGTCAAGATATTTCAGCTGTCCGTGCCGATATCCTCAGTGGACATGTGTTTCAAGTTGCAGCTATCCTCATATTTTCAAATAAATTCCACCGAGGATGGCTGAACAAACAGCTTAAGTGTCTTGACAAATGGAATAGAGTATGTGCATAGTAAATCAAACAAGAGGCTTTTTCTAAATTTATATGTTTCCTGAAGTATAGGACATCATTATGAAAAACAAATTCTGAAAACATTTAAGTTAGTATGAATATCAAATAGCTATTTACAACCCGAATCCCTGTCCAAATGAATTCTGAAAGGGCGTTACATACACAGAAAAATAGCCATATGATATTTTGCGAGTTTAAAAAGGATGATTTTTTCAAACACGCAATTGAAATGATAAAGACACATTCTGCATTAATGACGCCTTTGTTCCATTAGGTTTATTTCGGAGATTTTTGTAACGTTTCCTTCTTACAGCTACCATTAAGTTCATCGCACCATGTCCCTCCTAGCATGGAGAAGATATTTTGCTTTCATCATCTCTGTTCGTTGCAAAAGTTAGTACTCACAACTCCTCCTAGATTTGAAGTGGACGTGTTTTCTCAAAACTTTGTATGATATGCAGATCGGCACATAGTTACGGAATTTATGCCATTTTTGAAGGAGTTATTGCCATCGAAAGTTTGTACTGCCCGCGCAACGCTCCCATCGTTTTAATTGAGAATGTATCACAACATTACCATGCTTGTTTTGAACTTGATGGAGATTACCTTATTGTTACCCGATTTTTATCGGACCAATTTTGAAGGGGATATTTCGCTTTATATACATGCAACTCGTCCTGTATTTAAATGAGATTTACTCAAAAGTGTGCATCCATGCTTACTACCATATGCAGATTTCAATATCGTTATCCACTTGTATAGGACTAGTATTCCCCCTTTGATTTTGAGAATTTCATCAAAACGTTTGTGCACGCATTTCATGTTATTTATTATTTAGGAAATCCTCAAAACTTTGCATGCTTCCTTATTACCATATGTAGATTTACATATCATTATCAGTTTGATCGAATCATCTTTTAAGAAGTTGTATTGCTTTTTTTTTTTTTAAACAATCCCCGTACAGTTTAAATTATCTGTTCTCAAACGACGAAGAATATGGTAATGCCAGACATTTTATTATATCCTAAACTGTGAATTGCAAAAACAGTGATACTATTGTAGATTATGTGATTGTGACACGGGTCTAGATACACATTTTATACTTACTTTCCTTTCTATAATAAATTATAATATTATGAATATTGGCTTGTTGTCCAATATCAAGTCTCCACCATGCAGTCGTTCGATTTAGTGCAGTATGACCACAACTTTCCCCATACCAGCTCTGATTTATGTTTCCATCTAAAGCTTTTGTTGCATTGAAACCTCGGTAACTACCACTTTGTTTGGCAGTGCCCATATCAGCTAAATTATCTGTCAACAACCAATATGGAATTTGAACTAGATATTTTTTAATGTAAAAACTGAGGTGAAAATAGAAGACATGACTTCTCATTAACAAAAGTCATTCTCTATTATAGATTGTGTATATTTGTTTTGTAAAAGTTCTAATGTGTACCTCTATTGTACCTCTATTGTACCTCTGTTATTTATGAGTTAATGTTTATGCGTCAGGCTTTACTCAGGCTTACTTTTTTCAGACACTGGCATTATGCACTATGTATTTGGTCGTATGTAGGAATTTGTCACGTGTAGTATATAATCATAAGATCAGAATGTTTTAAAGTATATATAATCTAGTTGTGAATGCATTGCAAATGTGGTATGATGTCAATTGTAAATATCAGTTGACGAAACAGCTATATAATGCATGAGGTTTAATAACAAGAGTCACATGACATGCGCCACTAGTGGAGCAGGAACTGCTACTCTACCAGAGCACACGAGTTCACCCGTAGTTTTAGTAGGGTTCGTGTTAGTCGATCTTCACTTTTCTGTGTAGTGTTTTGTAGATCATTGTTTGTCCCTTTGACCTGTTTTCCTATGACCATTGTGTTGTCTGTCTTTCTTCGATTTACGGCTTCTGATTAACCTTTTGGTATCTTCAAACTTTTCTTGTTCGTGTTTTATCTTCATAATTTTTTGACATTTCAGAAGATTATTTTGACATATACACATTGCTGTGACCATATTGTCAATACATATAGGTAATGATATCGTGTATTATTACTCTTCATGTAAGAAACGTTCATTATAATTGACATGCTATTATCGAAGCATAATTTCACAAAGAATAAATAGCAACGTTGTACTATGCACTCGCATAGTACTATTGTTGGAGTCACTACAATGCTGATGGGCGGAGCTTAGAACAATGTTACGTCATTAAAATAGGCATGGTCTAAATGGTATCACCTCTACGCGATGTTGTCGTCTGTCAAAACAATGGCCAGTTCCAGGTTTGGGAATTAAATATTTGACAGTTCATTGTTATTGTTGAAATTAAATATGTCTTGGATTTAAATGAATATTATATGCCAATATTTATACTATCAATACATTTTAGACAAATTTATTTTTTTTAAATCACCAAAGACATTAATATTGTGTTGTCCATGTTATATGCCGAAATATGTCCGGGTCGTGCATTATGCCTTCTAACCTTGGGACATATTTCGGCATATAACATAGACAACACAATAGTATTGTATAAATATAAACTCAAGGAGTTGATTCTAACTCATTTATATTTTCCCTCCACAAATGAGATTGTACTGATACAGAGGTCCATAAGTCGGCTTCCCTGTGCGTTTTAGGTCATTATACACACCAGGTGTTGTTGAACAAAAACGATATAATAAAGAAAAGTTAATATAAGACTAAAAAAAAAGTTATGTAAGTAGTCCCAGTCTTTCCAGTATAGCTTTCTTAAAAGATAGAATAAATTAAATCTAACATTAGCATCTAGTGGCAAGTAAAATTATAATAAATGTGACGTCATGTCACTTTTGGTATGATGCAACTGCATTTGGTGAGTCACCCAAAGTGTCAACAAACAAGAAATGAGAAACTCTAGACTGAAATAAATCTGATCTCTAGTTAGCTGGTGTATATTACTATCACGTTCAAACATCTGACTTAAAACTATAGTGTTAGTGTTGTCGAAATCAATGGATGTTTCTTACCAAAAGCTTCGATCTTGTTGAAAATAAAACTTTGCATGAAAATAAAAGCTGTGAAATACCATTTCATTTCGAATTTTGATCTATAAAAAAAAGGTATGATCACAAATTATTCGAAATATTTTATAGTGTCAGGTAGCTAAAATAATCTTCGTATAACAGGGTACAATATGTCCAGTATGCCAACATATTTCAGTATATTATTATTATTATATATATTATTGCAATGCACGAAATTTGAAAGTGTTTTTACTACATTTGTCGATGATGGATGTTAAACATTATTTACGTGTATTTATCATGATAAGAAATGTTTGATTTATTCAATTTTGCACTGTATATGATGAAACTGCCGAGAAATAGTCAAATGATCAAATCTTCTATATTTGTCACAATAGGCGACTTAATATTGAGTTGCCATGATATCGATTTGACAAAACTTGATGCAAAAATTTGCGACAACCTAACTAAACTTTTGCTCAGATGGTTCTTGGAATGACCTCTTTAAAATATCAAATCTCTCCTTCAACTTAAGACGTATAACAGTCTGTCTTCAAATTATCAACATTGTACTTCTGTAGACTTATAGACTACTGTGCGGGTGATACCCTCGAGAACTAAAATAAAAGTCCATCGGTAGAGATATCGATACATTGATAGTAATAAGGATGTACATATCTACTTTAGTGTACGCCTTTCTAGAATAACCTACATCAGGTACACCAACAGTCGGAAATATGGAGGCGCCAAATAATTCATAATTCTTTGAGAACAACAACTCCAAATGACCTAAACATGATAACCGCCTGGTAGAAATTAAGGTTTTAATAAGAATTGCATTACTTTGGAAATTACAATAATATATATATATCTGATAAATCATGTCAGTGCCGAAACTCTGACTACTGAGCTGATGATAGCTTCGGGGACTAAATGTCCACCAACAGAGGTATAGACCAAGTGATGCAATTTGTAGTAGAAAACTTGTATATTTTTATATCTTATTTAGCACACTGCACTAGTCTCTGGAGTAATCTGCATCCGTACCGACAGTCACAATATTAGAAATACAACATTTTGGTCTTTTTTCAGTCAATATAGAAAGCAATGGGTGAGGTGGTAACATATTGCGTACTTGATTGGATATAAATTTGGTTCCAATGATGGATCATTTCTTTGTACTATTATTATTATTCGTTGTACTACACAATCTCTGAAGGGAAGAAAGACAGGTTAGTGTTTTGAGCTCTTAATAATTTGATTTAAGCTACAGTAATTTTCCAACTAATCGACTTTGTTTTGGGAACTGAATTATTTAATTGACAATGAGACTTGATTCCCGTCTCGGATCTGAGAAAAAGTTGGATGCATGATATTTATTTTTCTAATGAAAAACAGTACATAACGCCAACTCATTTATATACCTAGGCCCCCGTGACAATCGAGTGCAATCATTTGTAGTAAGTAAACAATATTGAACAAATTGAGGGTCTACAGGAGAGAGAAAATATAAACAATGTCGAATACTGGGGAAAAACACGGTAACGGCAACGGTCAGAGAAATGAAAATAAAACGACATCGAATGCACCACAAATATCAGAAGTTTTAAACTAAAGTAGGGATGTGTTGTATGGACAAAATAAAACAATTTATTCTGATTCAGTACTAAGTAATCTCCTCCAACGGTTGTCCAAAATGGACACAAGATTGAACAGTATTGAGAAAAAAGTAACAAATCAGTTGATGAACTAGACGAGATCAAAACATCAATTAAGTCTGTAACACAGAAAGTATTCTACAATAGAAAGGGAGGTACAAATGTAACAAATTAAAACAACAGTATACAGAAATTGATTGATTGATTGATTTTAGGTGTTTAATGCCACTTTCTGCAATATTTCAGCTATATCATGGCAACCAGGTTTAGTGGTGGAAGAAGCCGGAATACCGGAGGGAACCACCGACCATGGACAAGCAACTGATAAACTTAATCACATGCGATTGCGAGTCGAGTGCACCCTTTTTGTAATTTACAAAGCCGGTTGTGAACTCGCGCCGTATTGATGATATGCTTGTATGAGTTGTTAGGTAATCCAACAATGGGTTTTAGTGGTGGAAGAAGCCTGCGTACCCGGAGGGAACCACCGTCCATGGGCAAGCAAATGGTAAGCTTAATCGCATGCGACTGCGAGTCGAGTGCACCCTTTTTTGTCATTTACAAAGCCGGGAGCGAACCCACGCCGTATTTGTGATATGCTTGTATGAGTTCTTAGGTAATCAAACTCAATTCCAACCTAACTCATTGAGCCACCCTGGACCCCATACAAAATTAAGTAATACTCAAGGAATCATAAACTTATTAGACGAAACCAAAGAAGAATACAAGGAGAACGAAACCGAAATAATGAAGGTAAAAAGACAAATATTGCTGTTAAAGCAAAGTTTTCAGAGATGGAAACTGATATTAGAAAGTTTAAGAACGAGAGATAGGAAATGAAGGAATTATTATTGGACCTAAAGTGTAGATCGATGAAATACAATCTGGTATGTACTGGTTTGAAGGAAAAACCGTATGAGAATACAGAAGAAAAACTATGTGGTTTCTTAGGACAAGAACTCGGAATCGAACATTGGATAGAATTCGGTAATGTTCACCGATTTGGACCGAGAAAACCAGATAGCTATTATTACCCCAGATAGCTATTATTAGGAAAACCTAAGGACAAGTAACGATGATAATAATGTGTTAAATATCTCCTCTGTTGAGCTAAATTCACCACGGAATGATTTAAATAACAGTAAATGTATTTCTACAATTGATAGTTGTTTGAAAACTTGTTGTTTATGTTTAAATGATTGCAAAGATAATGTAGATAATGTTAGACTACTTGCACTCAATTGTTGTAGAAATAAAACAAAATTTAACTACCCAGAATTTATTGAAATGATAAATGAATTTGATATTCTAGATTTAGTTGAAACCAAAAATGACGATTGTGATATTATATATATCCCACCAGAAAATTCTAAATATGCGTCGATTGACGCTTTAAGTGAAATTAGAAATGAGTTTCAAAAAAATTATACATATTTTTGTCTACATGGTGATTTTAATAGCAGGACTTCAAAAGATCCCGATTTTATTGATTTTGAAAGAGAATCAGGTAACGATGAGAATGTTGAACATTTATTTATAGATACAAGTAATGTATATATGTTGAAAGAATTAGGTATTCCCCTAAGACGGGCTAATGAAGATCAGGTTATAAACCAGTATGCTAGAAAATTGTTAGATTTTTGTAAATATAATGATGTGTTCATTTTAAATGGTAGAATAGGTGAGGGCAAATAAATTGGTAAATTTACATGTAAAAAGTTAATGTTGTAGACTATATCATTGCATCTCCAGAGTACTTAAAGCGTATTACTAATATACAAGTGTTAGAATTTAGTAAACTTCTTTCAGATGTCCATTGCCCAATATCATTTTTTATAGATAATGTTAAACAATAGTCATGTATGAGGTAATCGCCAAACATTATAGGTGACGATAACGTATATAAAAACCACGCAGGTGGAAAAATTCTGAAAATGTCCTTTTTCTTGAAAATCTAGACTTAGAGCTTATGAATGACTTAGATAATTCTGTGAATAATCTTAGTCCGGAAAATTGTTCACAAGCCGAACTTGATAATTGTGTTGAAAAGCTCAGTAAACCTTCTACAACTTCAGCTATGACAACTTTTGGAATTAAGAGATCGAGAAACATAAGATAGTGAAAGAGTAAAGAAAGTGTATCTGAAAAGCCTTGGTCCGGATTATACTGTAAATATGCTAGACAAAATTATAGAAACTAATTATAAAAAGAGTAAACATAAGAGAAATAAAACAGAATCTTCAAAATTAGAAATGAAGAAGGCAGAAAAGAGTATTAAAAGCTGCTCAACATAAGTATCGTTCATCATAGGGAAGAAATGAGACAAAAGATCAAGGAATTAAGGTAGACAATAGTAAAGAATATTGGAAAATATTAAATTCAGGTTGTCGTAAGAAGCAGCCAAATATTTCTATTAGCTCACTTTTTGACTTTTTCAAAAAATTTGATGAACCTCCTTATAACATAGATAATGATCATAATCTCCTGGATATAAAACCTCATTGTATAAATACCCCAAATATTGAAATAAATGCAGAAATTACCGCAGATGAGATATAAAAGTATATCAACGATTTAAAACCCGAGAAGGCAAGTGGCGATGATAATATAATAAATGAACATATAAAATCATCAGCACATTTGCTGATACCAATCTATGCTAAATTGTTTAATTGAATATTCGATTCAAGTAAAGTCCGGGTACATGGCAATCAGGAAATATTATCCCCATATTCAAAAACAAGGGGACATCTGAAGATCCTAAAAATTATGGACCAATTTCGATTTTGAGCTGGCTAGGGAAACTTTTTACCTCTATGCTTAATAAAAGATTGAATGCTTACTGAGACGAACTTTTCTTGATCAGCGAAAGCCAAGTAGGTCTTAGACATGGATATTCAACCAATGATGATATATTTTCTTTGTACTCATTATTTGAACTTTTAACCTTGAAAAAGAACAAAATGTTCAGTGTATTCATAGATTTTGAAAAAGCTTTCGATACTATTTTAAAGGTAAAAGGCACAATTCGAAATCTAGAAGTATGTATGATAATGAATTTTCCGAATCTTTACATGTGGTAACGGAGTTAGACAAGAGCTTATTATTTCCTTTCTTATTTTCTTTATACTTAAATGATTTGGAAACATTTTTAGAAAATAATATCGTAACTGGTTTGAAAACTTTATCTGATGAATTAGAACAAGAGCTTGCTTACTATGTTAAATTATTTGTGATTATGTATGCTATTAAATGATACTGCTCTTTTGGCAAGATCTGCAAGTAATTTACAAAATAGGTTGGATCTATTCGAAGAATACTGCATCAAATGGAAACTTAAAGTAAATAAATTTTTGTATCTTGGAATAAAATTCAGCAGGTCAGGGTCATTTAGTATGCTAAAAAAGAACTGGTGAACATGGGAACTAAATCTATGTATGAGTTACCAAAAAGGGGCATATTTCATAATTTATATATACAATGTCAATTAGAACTATTTGACAGTATGGTCAAGCCAATAATACTTTATGGGTGTGAAACTTGGGGATTTGGAAATAACGAAATTATTGAAAAGCTACATTTGAAATTATGTAAGCTACTTCTACATCTAAAAACTTCATCTCCCGATTATATGGTCTGCGGTGAACTAGGAAGAAATCCCATCAGAATTAATATTAAAGTTAGAATGATAAATTTATGCTGTAAGATTATTATGGGGGAAGCAAAGTAAAATTTCTCACATATGTTATAAATTACGTTATAAATAACAATAATTTTATCAGAGATGGATTATTGATAAACAATATCCAGGATATTTTAGATAAAGGTGGTTTATCATATATGTGGCTATACCAGAATTGTATATAGGAAAAATGGTTGGGTAATGTGGTTAAGATGAATTTAATAGATCAATTTAAACAGACTAGGAGTACGTCTGTAGATAATTCACCCAAGGTTTTGAATTATAGATTATACTAAAAAGGAGTATCTTTTGAAAAATATTTGGAAATTTTGAAGGATAAGGACTTATTTTGACTTTGTCGTTTCCGTATCTGTAAGCACAGACTACCCATTGACATAGGTCGGTGGCAAAACATAAATGGAGAGAATAGAGTATGTATTTTATGTCAGGGTACGTTGTTGGGAGACGAGTTTCATTATTGGTTCGAATGCACTGAATTTATACAGGACAGAGCTAGGTTGATTCCCCAACAATACAGATGTAATCCAAATACTGTAAAATATTGTGCCTTGATGTGTTCAAATTCTGTGGTTGAATTATGTAAATTCATTAGAATAGCTAAGAGTAAAGTATGTCCTTATGTAGCTATTGAGTTGCTATTGATTTGTTTACTTCCTTTCGGAAATTGATGTAAATATGTTTGTATTTTTGATATTGATCTCTTTACCATGTAACATGGCTATGAGAAATAAAGATATACTATTGATTATATTTCAGCTGTATCGTGACGTGTAATTTACATTGAAATTAAACAATGATATATGACTTACAACATTACGTATATAAATCTAAATACGTCTTTTAGAAATTGATACATGGCCTAGTTTGAATGAAATATTGAAAACAATGTATATTAACCATACCCGAAGTGAGCAGTTATACGATCCTTAAACTTCCGAACTGTTTTGTCTTGTGGAAAATAAGCGTATATAGGGTCGACACATGTATGTAGCTGTTAACATAAGATTGCATGAATATGGTTATGGACACGAACAAGTTAAATAAAGGGATAAGAGATGAAATAATAAAGTAATTGTATTGAAAATAAATATGTAAGCTGAAACAAAGATTTTAAAATTATTTATCTTTCGAATATCTTGACTATGAATGTGCCTTATGAATGTGTATTAGATTGCATGCTTACGGGTTTTTTTTTACTATCACTGAGTCGATACCTCTGCTGATGGACTGTTACTACCCAATAATATCATCCGACTAGTAGTCAGTGCTTCGCCACTGGCATGAAAGGGTCTATTAGATATAATTTATCATTGAAATGTTCAGTTCCTCCATATTGTAATCATAACCAAAGCCAAAGTTCTCTTCCTTCAGGAATAGATAACAATAGCCGAATTTGACTACGCACTTTAGCCCTTTGGTTTCCTTGTTCCCAAAACCTCTGAAGTTATTTGACTAAAAACATTTTGAGTTTGAGCGCACACATGCATGATGAATGTTGTTCCAAAAACGAGTTTTGTGTTCTATATTAAATATCTACGTTTTTATGTTTACAAAATAACACGACACGAATAATTATGTGATAAAGTTTATCAGTGACTTCCGTCAAGTCAGTAGTTTTCTCCGGGTACTCCGGTTTCCTCCACCAATAAGACTGACCGTCATGATAAAAGTGAAATATTGTTGAAAGTGGCGTTAAACACCATAACCCGAACCCTTACCCACAGCACGAATAAAAATGACAAACTGATAATAGTTTTTGTTATGCAGAAATCGTACCTGACATCATACGCTACTTACTAACATCACACAATTTTACCATTCCTAGCTATAGTTTAACGCTAAATTCTAGTTTCTTCCCATCTACAAGTCGTGCCTGGAACATCTTAGCTTTAGAGAATAGAAATGCCCCCAGTTATACTAGCTTTGAAAGGCAACTAGTAAACAAAACCTTAATTCCAGTTTGGTATTCCACCGGTGTACGAAAATGGAACATTATTCACACTAAGCTACGTTATTATTATAGTATTCTTAACTACGATTTATTCAGATTTAATTTAAAGGACAATCCTGGTTGTGCTTGTGGTTTTGAGTGGGAAAATGTATTTCACTTTTTTTCTTGAATGTCCAATTAATGAACACATCATAAATACTCTATGTGTAATACGTCAAATTTACGGAGCTATAGATCTAGATTTAATTTATATGGAAATGAAAACTTAACTGAAGCACAAAATGTTGATATTTTTATAGCAGTTCAAACGTTCATACGTAATAGTCATAGGTTTGATTGATTGTTGCAGGTGTTACTTTCATTAGTTCTTTTTCCCCCTCTTCTTTGTAAAATTTATTTTGTCTTGTTTGTAAAAGGTTAATTTCACTTATAAATTGTTCTAATATTTATTTTTATTGAGTTTTGCCATGTAGTATGCTATCTTGTAAATTGTAGGGAGAGGATGTTTATAATGTTTTTATTACTTGCCCCCAATCCCATTGCTTATATTAGAGCAATAAAATATGCTTCATTAAAAACAAAATAATTCACACAATTAACGTGTAATATGGCAGCATGAACTTACAAGAAAACGAAAACATGAAGCAATATAAGTCGGAATTCTGAACACACCATATGACTGAAAAGAAAACAACAGTAATCCTTGACTATCCATTAATGATATGTTGATTCCCCCAGCACATAACATGAGCTTTACCATATTTATCTATTTTTCATTTATTCAACCTTTGGTATCTTTTCTTCTTTCTTATCTTCTTTTTTTATTCTTTTAGTCAAGGGATCCTACGTTAGTTTTGAATTTTTATGTAAACCAAAATATAAGAATATTCATACTACGTATAAAACAATGAAAGGGTTATTTCCGAGTAAGCCAAATTAAACATAATGTTCCAGTTCTACCAGAATATACTATATTTAGCATGTATATATATATATATATTTGTGAAGCAGTGATGCAATATTTTAGTTACTTATTCTATAACTTACCTGTTTGCTGTCAATATTTCTAAATTTCCCACAAATAAATAGCACTAACAACAACTTGTATTTAATAGAATTTCTAGGAAAAAAAATAAAAAAGTCTTCCCTATTTCAAGTACACGATCGTATACAATGACTAATGCTATAAGTAGGTAAGCAGGAAAAATTATTCAGGTGGGATGATATTCTTTAAGAGGACAGATTAGACTGTAATCATTCATTTAACTTCCCGAAGCAATGGTCACGTATCGTCAAAGTGTTTGTAGGACCCTTGCCATGAAACCTTTTGATGTCAATTATATCTAACATTTTTACTGGAATTATTATTTGTAACCATGGATAACGACTTATGTACAGGTGAATTTGTTATCAAACGTTTTCTATGATAATTTATGCAACACAAATGTTGTACGCTTACATTTGATGAAAATGTATAAAGATGGATATTACTAGTAATAAACTGAAAAACTAACAGTTTCAAAATCAAACAGAAAACCGATATATCACACATAGTTCCAAAATATTACAGAACAACAAGAGATAGCACACTGTCGGAACAATTCCACAATCTAACCGAAAAACAAGAGATACCGCACTGTCGGAACAGTTACAAAATCTAACAGAAAAACAAGATATATCACACTGTCGGAACAGTTCTAAAATCTAACAGGACAAGAGATACCACACTGTCGGAACAGTTTTAAAATCTAACCGAAAAACAAGAGATACCACACTGTCGGAGTAGTTCCACAATCTAACAGAAAAAACAAGAGATACCACACTGTCGGAACATTTCCAAAATCGAACCGAAAAACAAGAGATATCACACTGTCGGAACAGTTTCAAATTCTAATCGAAAAACAAGAGATACCACACTGTCGGAACAGTTCTATAATCTAACAGAAGAACAAGAGATACCAAACTGTCGGAACAGTTCCAAAATTTAACACAACATGAGATACCAAACTGTCGGAACAGTTTCATAATCTAATCGAAAAACAAGAGATACCACACTGTCGGAACAATTCTAAAATCTAACAGAAGAATAAGAGATACCTCACTGTCGGAACAGTTCCAAAATCTAACAGACAGACAAGATATACCACACTGTCGGAACAGTTCCAATATCTAACAGAACAATCGTAGAAATCGAAAAATTGATACTCGGTCAAATCCACCACTGGTCGGGAGAGGAAGCTAAAAAGTTCGTTAGAGCATAAGACTTCAAAGAATTAACATGTACAATTGACTGATTCTCCATACCTACCATCCTTTTTAACAAATATTTCCTTTTAGACAAAGTGGTACTAAATTTAGGACTACCGTCAACGGAGTCTCTAGTCTATCCTGCAACAGAGATTACTCCGGCTTTAAATCCCGATTCGGATCTTTATTAATTGAAATACTCACTTGACCTCTACCAAATCCTTTGGAACAAGATCTTCCTCTTCCTTCTCGTCTTTGATATATATTAAATCTACCTCAAAATAAACCTCTATTATAATTCCCATAGTTACCTGAACTTTGGTGTTTACTTTTATCATCAGATTGTTTACTTCCTTTAACTTTCTTTAACTCACCTTCATAATTATCAAAGTCTTTTATTCAGAAGTTCGAGTGTCTTTAAAAGTTCACTCATATCTGAAACTGCGGAAACTGGTTGATGTGTTGCTGTGCTTTCAGGTTTTGAAGCACCTGAAATTTTAAGCTCAAGTTCAACATTAATAATAATATCATATTTACACCTTGTAGCATTCTACAATTATGGATCCTTTAAGGGTGTAAACCTTGGGTATGGGAGATAACTCTATTTTCAGTGTCTTCTCAAATATATGATCATCTGTGCGTTTGAAAATTCTACCTCAATTCCAAGCTTCTTGGTGATAACGATTGTTTACTTTGGATTTGGCCAGTTAAAAAATATGACTCCTTTTCCTTTTACCTTTCCATAGTTGTGCTCCTTGTATTTTTATATCTTATTGCTGCTTATGCCAGTGTCAGGCAGTGTGTTATTATTATATGCCCACAAAATATCATTGAAATATCTCTTTCCAGAAAAAATGTTCAACGAAATATGTTGTCAAAAATGACAGAAATGTAACACAATTTGTGTGACAACCTTTTTTTATTGAATTTCATGGGTTTGTTAAAAAAACAAAAATAATTATATTCATTAGAATCTTAGATATTATGAAACTATAGAGCAAATTATACGGTAGTAAGAAATAGAAAGCTATGTTTGGGATAAAAATTGTAATATTATCTGATCCTCTCTTATACCGCCGTTCCCTTCTCCTAAGACAAATAAAGAATAATCAGAATCAGACGAATACAACTGGAGGACATGATTTAAAGGAATTTAACAATACAGCAGGATGGCTGTCTTTGTTTTGTTTTCTTTTAATGAATTAATCAAGCATAGTCACCCTCAAGCCACCCCTCCCACTCCCCAGCCGACCTGAAAATAAAAAAAGACAGATGCAGTCATTTGGTAATTTGGACATCCAATGTGTCAATTATAAGAATTCAAAAGTTTTTTGTTATTGGTAACTAGTTATTTTTTTTTATCTCATAAACAAAGAAACTAGCAAAAGATGTGTGTGTGTGGTAACTTTCCTCGACAATTTCATTTTTTTTTCAGGGTGCCATGAAAAACATGAATTTAAATATTTTAAAAATCGGACGGTAAACGTTTGTATAATTTGGTGCAATGATGTCTATATGTCTATTCTTAAGTGTAACAGTTTTTGGTGGAAATTAATTGAACGGACTTTCTTTAATCCGATTTGTAATACCAAGGTGGTCCTCAGGGCATCCCCCTTTTTTGCAGTTTCCACTGTGTTGCACGTGATTATCTCCAAACAGGATATTCGGATATACTAGATATTTCATATTTATTCAATAACAACACTCTCATGTGTATTTAAGCCAAACTATTCCCTTTCAATCAGAAATAAATGTGCATATCAATTAGAATCTTCCGAAACTAGTATTACCATCTGGCGTCCAGAATACCCCCAACATTGCTATATTTAGGATGTGCTATGGAGAAAATGGCACGGTGAAAATTTTTGAAACTTTGGCTGATAATGTATTTAGACATAACTATTCCATGATGCAAATTTAAAAAAAAATTGATTGATGGGAAAATTTTAGGGTAACCAACATCTACACCCTTACACCAGACCAAAACTTGACTCTAAGCATATCATTCCTCACTTCTGGGTTTAAAATACCTGTCTCATAATCGTTCTGCACTATAGATTCTAATTTCATGCCGTAATCGGCGACGGACTGACCATTCATCTGTTTCTCAGCGTAGAAACTCAGTAAAGGTGTATCATTAGAATATACATTACCGTATTTGCCTTCTAATTTATCAATAATATGAATGGACGAGCTGATTTTAGGAGTATAAGCAAAGTGCTACGTGCTTGACATTTTAAGGAAATTCTTATACACTGTACGATAATCAATTCTGGGTACAGATGTTCTCTAAGTAAACAGTTAGCTTCGAATTTCCAGACATCAAACAATGTTTCACTCTTAGCTTCACCTGAGAAATTCGGTAAGCGTGGTCTCTAATAAAGGGGAGTATTACCAGCCATGGTTTTGCTACCTAAATTGAAACGAACTTTAGGCTTAATCGTGGAAATACTTTCTCAAGGGAGTAGGAGGTGGAGGTATAGGTGGAAATTTTTCACAAACCTCTCTTGGTGTGGCAGTGTTATATCCAGTAGGAAACTGATTAAAAACAGAATCCTCCTTCTTAACTGGAGGTTTAATGTGAGACAACAACTCATATGTTTCACGAGTAAGTATTTTATATTTACCCTGCTTAGACAAAATTTAAATCATTTTTGTCATATCAGCCTCTGAAACTTTCGTACCTGCCTCGGCACCTTCGACATTTGTGTGAGTCAGATTACCCAGCGGTTTATCACGGAACATACTCAAAGTAAAATAATAAACGACAAAACAACAAGTAAACAACAAAGACAAATGATTCACAAGACAATTAATGTAAATGAAGATGATAATAATGTCAACTCACCGTCAACAGAATAAGAAATACATTCGTGTTCAGTGCAGAGTTAGTTATTCATGCCACAAAAGTAAACAGCTGAAACATATACATTGTGTGTACTAATGATGAAATATCGTACCAAAACCAAAAAAAAAATCAATTCAAAATATTCAACACAATAAATATAAAAGTAAAGTCAAATAAATAATTAAATTGTCTTCAAATTAATAAACTATTTCAATATTATTATAAAGTTACAATTAATCACTTTATTATAAATCGTCTGATCTCAACACACTGTTTTTGACATCATCATCTCTCGAGTTGACCACGATATGTGTAATTACAAAAAATCAATACACAACTAATACACAATGATTCACATCGGTACGTTACAAATAACCACAATTCACAACGAATAAATATATATTTTCCTCATGTTTTTGGTGTATAGATCATCCACCAAATTAACTATAAATTCTGGCAGCTGCAAATCATGAACTATTTACAATATTTATTACCAATATGCCTCTAACTAAAATTCACTTCATTTGGGCAGCGTTGCATAAATTAAGGGAGCTCACCATTCCGTCTTGACGAAACTAGTAAAGGCTGCTTTTCAAATTACGACAAATACAGGAAGATTCCTCTTCTCCGGCAATATTAGTTGTAGAAACAACATGTTTGGGTGGCTCGAATATTATAATATATCATCTCTATTTGTCACAGATAAATTGACTATATAACCATTTAAATATGGAATTGAGGGCTTTGATGATACCACTATCCAAACCAACTGGTTAAGTCATCAACAAAAACAAGATTCAACTGTAAATATATTTAATTCTCAACTGTACACATTTATAACAACATTCGGAAAAATACAAATTCATTCAAAAATGGAAAAAAATGACGACAGGAATATAAAAACACTAAATATGACCATGACAAATTATATGATTTACGGACTTACTGCATTAAACGTATGAACTGAATTTAATATAGTAAACTTTTAAATAAATAAATTAAAACACTCAATCTAAATGAATCGTTTATAACTCTATAGCAAAAATTTAAATACCTGTAAATATATTGCATTCACTGTTAGGCGTCTGTCTTTTCCGGGGACCTGGTAGTTAATAAAAAAAATATAGCAATCCCGGCGCGCAAGTCTTCCTGGGTTTGTTCTATTAGTTTTCGTGTCAAGCATGCAATTTAAAGTGTTGTATAGTCGTCATTCACAGTCATACGTCATGATGAATGAATGAATGAATGAATGAATGAATGAATGTATGAAACAAATATAATCTATACCTTTTAATAAAATAACTATTACGGTGACATATTTCCCCTCCAAAAATAATATTTAGTCTCTAAATCCATAGAAATAAAAAAAAAAACATCCTACCAACCGATATGTCTACCAGTACGACGTACAACTGTCTCACGTGTCTGTTCTACTGGACTCTGAATACTATTTATCAGATTGTCAACCTCATCACTTACCTCATTCTCATTTGTAGCTGCAAGCAATCCTTCATCATGTTGATGACTCCCAAGTGAGTCGTCATTACGACTACTAGACCCAGTTGCGTACTCAGAAACAATATCGTCAGTGTCATTACTTACTCCAAGACTACTTGAATGATTATATTTTTCTAATATCGACTCAGATGTTGCTGACCCAATAGAATGAAGACTTCAGCCAATGCGTTTAATGACCTTTGCGCTGAAATTTTATGAGGGGTTGGAACCACGTGTGTAACAATATCATCATCAGAATCAGACTCATCAGACAGTTGGTTACCACAAACACCAGATGTGTAACACTATCATCATCAGACTCATCAGAAAGTTGGTTATCACTACCACCACATGTGTAACAATATCATCATCAGTCTCATCAGAAAGTTGGCTACCACTAACACCACATGTGCAACAATAGCATCATCAGACTCATCAGAAAGTTGGTTACTACTAACACCACATGTGTAACAATATCATCATCAGACTCATCAAAAAGTTGGTTACGAATAACACCACATGTGTAACAATATCATCATCAGATTCATCAGAAAGTTGGTTACCACTAACACCACATG